>LJIJ01001248.1:0-51294 GCA_001718145.1 Orchesella cincta
TCAAGCCAAAAGGAAGTGTGGCTGTCGCTTTCATATAGCTCAGTGAGACCTGTTAATCCATTTTGCCTCTCCAATTGGCAGGTTCCCTTCAAATTTATGTTGTTTTAGAATTTTATCTGAATGTTGCATTTAATATGTTTGTAAAACAGAGAAAAATAAATTAAATGACTCACTTTTTGTGTGTTTTTATGTTGGCAAATCACCCCTTGGGGATTGTTACAATTTGCTGGTGCGTAAATTTGGAAGTCAATGTAATCATGATCATAATATATAACGCAACTACTGGAAATAATAGCATTGTCTTGACAAATTAAGGCCAATAATGTAGCAATGTAAGTATGAATAACAATGGTCTACGGGCAAATAAAAAAACAAAATCACATAATAATCTTCACGTATCGTTAATAGTGCCAGTTCACAATGGTGAATTTGGATCTGAAACTTTCATCTGTCGATTTGAATTCAAAATGATGAGAAAGAGCCATACACACGTATCGACTTTTGGCACTTGATCGACCCTCAATATCCAAGTTTATTAAAAACCAAATTGGCTGGTGGCTGTTTCGTTTGGGTACCATTATAAAAAATTAGAACTGTAATTGTGAATTTTATTATTAAAGAAGTCGTAAACGTCCAGTTCCTTGGCTCATACTTCCAGCTAGTGCCAGAATTGTGACGTGGAAAGCATCTTGATTCATTCATTTTGAAAGATTGATTACGTTTATATGTGATGATTCTGGTAATTTGTTATTTGCAAAGCTTTTTTAACCTATTTCTTGCCCACAGTTTCAAAAAGGGAATTAAACAAGTATCGTTTAGTTGTGGGTTATACAGCTCAAGCCCAAGTCTTTGCAGTATTGTTCGGAAATATTGACATTACGCTAAATTACAGAAAGCATATAATTTATAAAAAAACCCGTATATCTATATAAGTGGAATTTTGTAAGAAACTAGTACCTGTCCCCAATTTACAATATATAGCCGGTTTCCAAATATGAAGTTTCCTAAAATGTAATCAGATATGCAGTTTAACTATTATCGGCGCTGGTAATTTAATATAAATGAAAACGGGACGTTTTGTTATTTACCCTCATCAAAGTAATTTCTCTTTGCCTTCCTATAAATCATGATTTTGAAGTTTCAAAACTTAATCCAATGTCTTCAATTTGCATTACAAATTTTCATAGGTAATTACGGTACCTTTGAAAGAGCATAAGGTCCTGGATCTGGTGCACTGCAGTTAATCGGGCGCTTCACAAAGAACATGTCGCAATCCTTTATTTGAACAAGCTCGCTCATGCAACGTAGGATTAAATCCGCTTTTGGAAATTTATATATATATACATATATTAGAGGACTTAAAAACCATTTTGTTTTGTAATTTGCTGTTCTTACTAAGTTCCACGTAGTACTGTGTTCGGGTCAAGTATTGGCCAGGGAAAAGCTAACGATAGACATTGTGTAGCATAATAACGTGCCGGCTTTATCGTGCAAAGTTTCTTCTCATTATGAAAATATGTAAAGGTTCCAGTGAACGTGAGTACCAAGTCCCGTTGGCCTGAAAAAACGACCATGAAATTTCATAGTATCGAAATGACTAAGATAATTATACGTTAATACAAAACTTTACCGAGGGTTTCTGTACAAAAGTAGTTGCCATATTTTACCTACACCAAATCTTCTGCTTCTCAAAGTTTTTACCCTTGATATCCTTATACCAATGGTACTGTTCCTTTTTTTTTGAACCTAGCAGCCATCCAATCTAAGAAAAATGAAGGGCACATTTGCATTAATTTTTAATTATTTACTAATTAGCAAAAAAATGTGTTTAGTTCAACTCACACCACGTATCTTTGAAATTCTTTATGTGTGTTCGCCAATACTTGACAATGTGTCAAAATGTCGTCAGATGGTTTACATTTGCTAATTCATCCCCGTTTTACACTCTTGAAGCACGATCCAATTTGGATAATTTTTCCGATTAATATGATGGCAGAATGTAGAATCTGCCGTTTGCTATTCTATGTTGGTCACCAGCTTTCACTATACCCGTCGTCTTTTGACACGTAGGTGGCGCAGCTGGAGCCCTTGGTTTTGGTTTTGGACGTGCATTGTGAATTTCTTGAACTGCGCAAGCTATTCAATGCATCCCAAAAATTAAAACTTGACCGAATTCAGGCATTAATATTGAATTATTTTAATTCTCTTACCCAGGATTAGAATCAATGTAATCTTCAGTTGATTCATTTTGAATCTCGACTTGCTACTGCTTCTTCATAAATATGGAGGGTTGACAAACGTTTTCTCCAATAAAAACTAAATGCTAATGAAGTTGCATTTATATCTTTGGTTGTCTAAAAATCATGAATGGTTAAAGAAACATAACACAGCAAATTAATTCCAAATTTAAACGAGTCACTAAATTGCAGATAAATCTTCATCGTACTAATTTTTAGTATTTGACATTGAACATGTTTGTTAATCATTTTATGGACTCATTTCGCAATGTACATCGTTGCAAAAGCATTAGATACCGCATGAGCAATTACCTCTAACTCTAATATGAAGCAATTTTCAGTTTTTGAATCCCATAAAGTTGGATTCTTAATGTTGCATGTATTGCTAAAAATGTATTTCATATCAACCTGTTGTTTGATCAACTTTCCTTTACCTGGTAAGTGCGAAATATTGGCTGCCACAAAATATACTACATTCTCTATATGGAGTCAGTTATACGAAGTATATGCAAATACAGATAAATACAAAAGTGTTCTTAATTTACAACAGAAGAGTTTACATTTGCAATACACTCTTGTGATATGCGCGTATAGATGCAAAGAATCTCTTCCTTCGTTTACGTATTCTGCTTGCACATGCAAATCTCAATGTACGAAGTATGCAATACAGTGTAAAGTCTTAGGTACGTTGGTTGAGAATATGCTTTCTCTGTTAGTTTATTGATTGAATTGTATATATGATAATGAAGGATTTAGTAGTCAAATTGTCTAGGTGTTTCCCAATCATAGTCCAGTCATCTACATTAAAAATTGAAATTTAGGAATCAATAAATTTTCATAATTTCTGTTAATATTTAAAAAATAATTATTTAAAAATACATTGTGGCTCTTTGTAGTTCTTTGAGTCTGACGGATTGGAATTGGGGGTTTGAACATTTTCTTGCGATAAATAGAAATGCCAGTCAGTGCATGGTACTTTTTTGATGTGGAATACATAATATTTTTTAGTATTCCGATTGCTTTCAGAAGGTACAGCTATGGTACATTTGGAACCATTTGAATTCTGGAATTTGTCCTCATCAACCACCCAATATTCTCCATGTAGTCATACAAGAAGGTCTCGTTCGGCTTAAGGACCTTAGGAATATTCCTCCACCACACCTCGTTCCTTTTTCGAACGCCATGCTGTAGCCAGTAGGACAGTATATGACTTCCAAACGTTTGCTAAAACATTATGCAAAAGTTAATAAGTTCATCAAAACAAAAACTGAAGGGTTATACGATGGATCTCACTTATATCTACTTCTCAAGTATTGCTTGTTCGTTTCAAAATCCAAATGGGGAGGTATTTCACTAAAGCTATAAGGAAACACCTTACCCCCATTTGATTTGAACGAACAAGCAATACTTGAGAAGTAGATATAAAGTGAGATCCATCGAAACCCTTCAGTTTTATTGTTGTTTGTGAACCTTATTACATTTTGCCATAATGTTTAGCAAACGTTTGGAAGTCTATACTGTCCTACTGGCTACAGCATGGTTCGAAAAAGGAACGAGGTGTGGTGGAGGAATATTCCTGGTCCTTAAGCCGAACGAGACCTTCTTGTATGACTACATGGAGACATATTGGGTGGTTGATGAGGACAAATTCCAGAAGCAAATGGTTCCAAATGTACCATTAGCTGTACCTTCTGAAAGCAATCGAATACTAAAAAATATTATGTATTCCACCATCAAAAAAGTACCATGCACTGACTGGCATTTCTATTTATGCAAGAAAATGTTCAAACCCCAATTCCAATCCGTCAGACTCCAAAGAACTACAAAGAGCCACAATGTATTTTAAATAATTATTTTTTTAAATTTAACAGAAATTATGAAAATTTATTGATTCCTAAATTTCAATTTTTAATGTAGATGACTGGGACTATGATTGGGAAACACCTAGACAATTTGACTACTAAATCCTTCATATCATATATACAATTCAATCAATAAACTAAAGAGAAAGCATATTCTCAACCAACGTACCTAAGACTTTACACTGTATTGCATACTTCGTACATTGAGATTTGCATGTGCAAGGCAGAAATACGTTAAACGAAGGAGAGATTCTTTGCATCTATACGCGCCATATCACAAGAGTGTATTGCAAATGTAAACTCTTCTGTTTGTAAATTAAGAACACTTTTGTATTTAATCTGTATTTGCATATACTTCGTATAACTGACTCCATATAGAGAATGTAGTATATTTTGTGGGCAGCAATATTTCCACTTACCAGTAAAGGAAAGTTGATCAAACAAACAGTGATATGAAATACATTTTAGGCAATACATGCAACATTAAGAATCCAACTTTATGGATTCAAAAACTGAAAATTGCTTCATATTAGAGTTAGAGGTAATTGCTCATGCGGTATCTAGTCTTTTGCAACCGACGTACATTGCAAAATAAGTAATAAAATGATTAACAAACATGTTCAATGTCAAATACTAAAAATTAGTACGATGAAGATTTTATTCAATGCTTAGTGACTCGTTTAAATTTGGAATTAATTTGCTGCTGTTAGTGTTTCTAACCATGTCATGATTTTTCTGGGGGAAATAAGGACTGAAGTGCAGTTTATTAGCATATTGTGCTTATTGGGTGATAAGTCTGTCAACCCTGCATATTTATGAAGCAGTAGCAAGTCGAGATTCAAAATGAATCAACTGAAGATTACATTGATTCTAATCCTGGGTAAGAGAATTAAATAAGTCAATATTAATGCCTAAATGCGGTCAAGTTTTAATTTTTGGGATGTATTGAATAGCTTGCTCAGTTCAAGAAATTCATAATGCACGTCCAAAACCAAAACCAAGGGCTCCAGCTGCGCCACCTAAGTGTCCAAAAGACGACGGGTATAGTGAAACGGGTGACCAACATAGAATAGCAAACGGGAGATTCTACATTCTCCATCATATTAATCGGAAAAAACTTATCCCAAATTGGATCGATGCTTTCAAAGAGTGTAGAAATAGGAACATGAAATTAGCAAATGTAAACCATCTGACGACATTTTGACACATTGTCAAGTATTGGCGAACACACTACAAAGGAATTTTCAAAGATACGTGGTGTGAGTTGAGCTAAATACATTTTTATTGCTAATTATTAATTAATTAAAAATTTATGCAAATTGTGACCTTCATTTTTCTTAGATTCGATGGCAGCTAGGTTCAAAAAAAATTTAACAGTACCATTGGTATCAGGATATCAAGAGTAAAAACTTTGAGAAAGCGGAAGATGGTGTAGTAGAATATACGCATCTACTTATATCGAAACCTTCGGTAAAATTTTCGATTATACAAGTATTTTGTCTTAATTATCTCAGTCATTTCTATGCTATGAAAATTTCATGGGTCGTTTTTTAGGTCAACGGGTTTTGGTATTCACGTTCACTGGAACTTTACATATTTTCATAATGTGAAAGACTATTGGAAAGATAAAGCCGGCACGTATTATGCTACACAATGTCTATCGTTGCTTTTCCCTGGCCAAAACTTACCGAACACAGTACTACGTGGAACTTAGTAAGAAACACAAATTACAAACAAAATGGTTTTTAAAGTCCTTGCTAATTATGTATATATATATAAATTTCCAAAGCGGATTTAATCCTACCGTTGATGAGCGAGCTTGTCCCAATAAATGTTCTTTGTGAAGCGCCTGATTAATGCAGCGTACCAGATCCAGGACCCGTTGTTCTTTCAGAAGGTACCGTAATTAACCTATGAAAATTTGTATGCAAATGACGACATCGGATTAAGTTTTGGAACTTCAAATCACTGATTTATGGGAAAGGCAAAGAGAAAATACTTTGATGAGGGTAATAACAATAACAAAACTACCGTTTTCATTTATATTAAATTACCAGTGCCGATAATAGTTATATATATTTGAAAAAATGTTAGGAAACTTCATATTTGGAATTGGCTGTATATTGTTAATTGGGGACAGGTACTACTTACAAAAATTTCACTTATATAGATATACGGGTTTTTTTATAAATTATATTGCTTCTGTAATTTAGCGTAATGTCAACGTTTCCGAACAATACTGCAAAGACCTTGGACTTGAGCTGTATAACCCACAACTAAACGGTACTTGTCTAATCCCCTTTTTGAAACTGTGGGCAAGAAATAGGTTAAAAAAGCTTTGCAAATTACAAATTACCAGAATCATCTTATGAAAACGTAATAATTTTATAAAACTGAATGACTCCAGATGTTTCCACATCGCAATTCTGGACAAGCTGGAAGTATGAGCCGAGGAATTGGACGTTTTACGACTTCTTTAATAATAAAATTCATAATTACAGTTCAAATTTTTATAATCTAACCACACCAAAACAGCCACCAGGCAATTTGTTTTTAATGACAATTTGGACATCGAGGGTCGATCTAGTGCTGCCAGTCGATACGTGTGTATGGCCCTTTCTCACCATTTTGAATTCGTATCGCAGATGAAATGTCCAGATCCAAAATCACCAATGTGTAACTGGCACTTTTTAACATATGTGAGTTTTTATCGTAATTTTACTTATTTGTCCCTAGGTTGTTATTCATACTTACATTGCTACATATTGTTATTTGCCAAGACATGCTTATTTTCCAGTAGTTGCCGTATATAAAATCATGATCATGATGACATTGTTTCCTATAGGCACCAGCGAACTGTAACAATTACCAAGGGGTGATTTGCCAGCATAAAAACACCACTAAAAGTGAGTCTTTTAAGCGTTTTATCTTTTCCTCTCATTACAATTAAACATACTAAATCAACATTGAAATAAGATTCTAAAATTGTATAAATTTGAAGGAACCTGTTCTTGGAAGGCTTCATGGATTAAGAAAACTGGGGGTCTCACTGATGCTATAAAAACGACAGCTCTACTTCCTTTTGGCTTTGAAACGAACATTCAATATTATAGAAGCACATATAAAGTAGGTTACTTGATAAAAATGCTCGTTGTTAAAGTATGAGTAATTAAGTAATTTTCCTTTTTTTTAATACAGCAAACATTTGGAAGTCTATACTGCAAACCTGGCTATTATATGGTTCGAGATAATAACACAGAATGGCACATAATTCCCGATGTCCTTGATAAGAACAACGGAGACATTGTATTCGACTACGATTACAAGGAGACATATTGGGTGGTGGATAAGGACAAATTTGCTAAGCCTGCAGGTTCCAACTGTACCATTTCCAAGGTTGTAAAAGGTTCAAAATACAAGAGATACTTGGAGAAAGTTCCTTGTACGGAGTGGCATTTCTACCTATGCAAGTTAAGGTTTAAACCGGCAATTCCGATCAAGACTACACCATCAGACTTTGTAGAGCCACAATGTAAATAATTCAATATTTAAAAAAAATGTCCAAATAATTTTAGAGATTTTAATTTGATTTTAAATTTTATGCAGATAACTGGAACAGCGATTGGGAAACACCAAGAAAGTTTAGTTACTAAATCTATCATATCATATCTACCATTCAGTAAATAAACCAACAGAAAACAAATTCACAAGTAACTTTACATTGTTTTTATGAGAATGCTTGCATATAAGAAAGGTGAACAAAGGAGAGATTCCCTGCATATATGAGCATATCACATCAACAATCCTTTGCAAATGTACGCTATTCTGTTCTACACTTAAATATATACATCTGGTTTTATGCCTAAGAGCTGTTGGTGGTGGTGGTGTGTGTGATGCGTAAAGCAGCAAGCGAAGATTTGTGCAAAGTACACTCTCCAAGTAGAGAATGGAGTCAGTTTTGTGGCAACATGGTATTCCAATTTCCACTTGTCACTATTTCAAATCTATTTCAAAGCAAGAACAACCACGTTTCAATGAATGACATTGGATGTTGCCACTTGTTGTGGTGATCCTGCTAGTAGTGGCAAAGGTACAGAGGTCTGTTGTTCAGAGAGGGATACTCGGTAACACATCTCTCATGCTCATTTTGGGTTGCTGGGTTGTGGGGGTTTGAGTTGAAGGATACACAGTCCACGTTTAAAATAGACTAGTGTGGAAGTGTGGAATGTAGGATTTTGAAAGGCGAAAATTGGAATGTTGAATGTCATGTTGTCTGTCACAAAACTGAGTCCATGGAATGCAAGGAGGTTGGCCGTGCGAAAATCTTCCGAGTAGATTCCTTTTCGCTCGTAGCTCTCGTCTTTGTTCGCGAGAGGAACGGCAACAGCTAAGAAATAGTTCAGCATATCACATAACAACTTGTATGTGGGGGTTCTTCTCTCCTTCTTTCAACTTTTCTGTACTGTGCATGCTTGTGGCTTGTGTTATGTTATAGTCACTATCATATTGGTTTACGCTTATATTTTGCTTAAAAGGAAGATTTTGACTTGGTACAAGATCCAAGCTATTGTGGACGTTTCGTGGAGAAGAGTTCACCTCACACCTCACCTCGCTCTTGTGAGTGTATCAGTGCATGGGTGGTTAAGGCTATAGGATATCTTTGGTGGCTCACATTATATGAAAGTTTTGCTATGTGGCTGTGCTAGTTGGTGTGGTGGTGAGTGGTGAGCATCAGCTTAGTTCAGACTGTTCTTGGCTTTGGTGTTTGGGTATGCGATAAACGCAGAAGAGTTTATACTAGAGTAGTAGGCTTGTTTGGCAAGCTTTAGCATTTACATCGAAGTGTATATTAAGCTTCTATATCTTCAAGCTTTTCGCATCAAAATTCACTACTCTTCATTTTTGCATGCTTTACCTATGCATTTATGGAAATGGATATTGTCATGATATGAATGACAATTCCATTTTACTCCGACTGGAACACTCTTTTCACAAAATTAACTGGAAATGGTTATCCACCCGCGGGTTGTTGTATGTTAAATTTCACTACAATATTCATGTTCCCTGTCCTTGAATAAAATATCGGAAGTACGTCTACTGCTAATAAATTATGCCATTAATTTAATAGCAGCTATATTTCCCCCATAGCTCTATTAAGAACAGATAAGTATAATGCATTCTTTCACATTTGGTCTGAATAATTGAGAATGTAACAAGAAGCTAACGCATATACGTTTACACATAGTTAAATTGGAAATCCAGCCCCTTAATTCCAAGATGGTTGCAGGAAACTCCTTTCTACTCACTTCAATCATCATCATATTAACACTAGGTATTTTTTATCACAGTATATAAATTTTATATAAAATCCCTGCCTTTTTCCATATTGTTAAAAATAATCATTTTACAGGACTTCCAAAGTATGGAGATGCAGCATGCCCCGAATCAAATGCGAAGACGGGCATGAAGCGACTTGGAAATACACGCTATTTCATCCATCACGAAAGTAATCATAACAAAGACAAGAAAATGTTTCTAAACTGGGCATCAGCAAAAACAAAGTGCTCTGAGACTGGCTTTAAAATGGCGACAATCGAAGACGAAAGAACATTTGCGGTAGTAGGACGAGCTCTGGAACAAATCGTTGTAAATGAAAAACTTAGGGACACGTGGTGTATGAAATAAATTTGAAATAGATTTGCAAATCCCTGAATTTAAAAAATTAGCAAGTAACTATGCTTTAGATTGGCTGGATGCAACTTTTAATGGTGCAAAAGAAGCGTACTTCTGGGGTGGTGATACGAAAAGACCAATGAAGTTTTCCAATTACTTCTACAGATATCCGCGGTGTGATTTCCAAATACAAAAAAAGTATATCGTGTCACGATAAAAAATCATTGATAAACAGCCAAAATATTCCACTCTTGCAGGCCAACTGGAGTTGGGAGCCATTTTAGGTCCCCATTTGGACACCCAGACGAATACGATATTAACAGTAATGAAACACAGTGTCTCACAATCGCTCTACCCCTTCCAAGCAACGTTGGGAGTAAGAACAAGAACGAAATAACCTTGTATGGATCAAGACAAAAATCTATGGAAATATTCTTTCATTCGATGTTAAATATTATCACTTAATGTCAAATGCTATACTACATTATAGCGGCCACTCTACTACATTTGACAGCGCCCATGTGTGGGGACGAAAAATCCAACAACCCTTCCGGATTGTAAAGTTTCCTCTGACCATTTAGTCTTACGAAGTATCTGTATTAACTGTTTTCATATTAATTTACTAAACCCCAACTAACTAACTAATGGCATACTACATTAGATAAAACGGATTACTTTGATACTGGAAACTGGATAATTGGGACCAGAAGATATATTGTAAATTGGAAGCAGGTACATTATAAAACAAGATACAATAACATTAATAAATCAAGCGTGTGAATTACAACGGTAATTGTAATGATAACTTTCAGCGAACTATAAATGAGAGCAGAAAATACTGCCAGGATCTTGGTTTGAACTTGTATGACCCAACCCAGGACGCAGAACATTGCATGATTCCTCACCTGAAAATGTGGTCCCGAAGTATTGTATTCCCATCTCAATTAAATTATATACTGAAAGTTTTTTACAAACCTTCGTTGCAAGTATTGTTCTGTATCCTTTTTGTGTAGACATGACTGTCTCCCAATTTTGGGCAGACTGGTCGTACACTACTACAACACCAGGAAAAGGTGATGGAGGTAGTTTCGTCAATCCAAAGGGCATCCCAATGAAGACCACAAGATTTTGGGCTAACATCACAGACGGAGTACTTGGAAGATCTAACAAATTTAACAAAACGTTTTGTGTTGCAATGCAGCATTCTTATGAATTCCGAAGAACACAATTTCCCTGTTTAGACAGCAAAGATGACAGTGGGTGCCATTGGAACTTTATACAGTTTGTACCTGCCAACTGTAACAACTATCATGGGACAATTTGTCAGGAAGCTAATAGTGACAAGGGTTTGTTATTAAGACATCATTGTACATAGATAGTAATGCCTAGAATTAGAATAATTGGGCGAGTTTATTATTTCATTTTTTTGAATTAGCTTTATGTGTGTGGAAGAAGGAGTGGGCAAAAACTCCACTGAATTATGTAAATAACGGGAAAGATGCAACGGTTGAGTTTGGATATGCGGGAAATAAGGACGCTCGTCGTAGTAAATTTAAAGTAAAAATAAACTTTATTCCCTGTCGATTATTTTAACTTGGAGAAAAGTAGAGATAAACTTTCTCCATTATATTAGCAAACATTTGGGAACCTAGCTTGTCCAGATGGGTATCGCATGGCAAGAGAAGCAAATAAGGAATTGTTTGCTAAACCGGCTGCGGGCACTGCTTTCTACAAGTATGATTATATGGAGACCTATTGGATTGTTGACAAGGAGGAATTCAATAAAACAGCAACTTCGACATGTACAAAATCAGTCCCGAGTGGGGCAGGCTACACTAGAACGTTAGCAAAGGTTCCATGTACTGAATGGAACTTTTACCTTTGTGAGAAACTCAAAAAGAGAGTCAGTCCTTTTGAAGGTGAACTTTTACAAACACCAAACGATCCATGTGAGTCACTTTGAAATTCAAATATGAAGACATTGTTATTGGAAATCATTCCTAGATTTATGTATATTTATTACAATAATGTTGAATGAATTTTCAGCTGTTAAATGGAACGAGGCACGTCATGAGAGAACATATCCGATACTTAAAGCAAAATAAGTTCGAAGGTAGTCACAGAAGTTTGAATTTTAATGTAGCGAAATACTGAATATTTTATTATGCCATTTTGAGCGTATATTTAAATAAAAACATCCAACAAGTTTCCTAATCTTCATTTTTCTCTTCAGTTCTTCAAATTTGTGTAGAAAAATCACAGATTTTTATATTGCCTTTGTGAGATGGCATTAATCGTTTATTTTAGTAGTTGTACAGCAAGAAATTTACACAATCAACACAGGGAGAACGCACCATCGGACCTAACTTTTATATAATAATTCAATCATTGAAAGTATTAGTTTTAAATGGCGTTCGCATACGTCAGTAAATCTATTATTACACTAATTACTTTCATAATCCATTTAGCGCTAATATAAATAAACATAATTATTAGCATCAGCAAATAATAGCTCCTTTATTTACATAATGTCATCAAGAACTCGAGGCGTAATTGCATTCACATTATGTCATTTTAAGTTGGGTATAAATGCTAACCAACATAACATATACTGAAATTTTCAAGTCAAAACGTACTTAATTTGGAAATCCCCATTTTCGACATGGTTGCAACAAACTCATTCCTGATCACAACAATCATCACATTAATAATAGGTATTTTCCATCACGCTTGATCAACATTTAACATTATATTAATATCAAACCTTCCCGTAATCGTTTTATAGGGCTCCTTAAATATGGGGATGCAGTGTGCCCCGAATCTAATGCAAAAACGGGCATGAAGCGGATTGGAAATACACGTTATTTCATTCATCACGTCTCTAATCATAAAAAAGATAAAACCATGTTTTTAGACTGGGAAGCAGCAAAGGCAAAATGCTCTGAGAGTGGCTTTAAAATGGCGACAATCGAAGACGAAAGAACATTTGCAGTAGTAGGACGAGCTCTAGAACAAATGGTTGTAAAGGAGAAACTCAGAGACACGTGGTGTATGAAAAAAAATATTAATTCAAAAACAATTAGCAAACCCCATGATTTGAAAGTCTGTCTAAACTGTGTACTGATGCTTTAGACTGGCTGGATGCTAGGTACAATGGAAAAGAGCAAGGCTACTTTTGGGGTGGAGATATAAAAAGACCAGTCAAACTTTCCAATTACTTTTACCGATATCCCCGGTATGAATTTTAATAAAAATTATGAAAAAGTACTTGATTTATTTACAAAAAGTAAGAAATGTATTGCGCTTGCAGACCAACTGGTATTGGGAGCCATTTTTCAACCCCATTTGGAGACGATGACCATTATGAAATTAACAATAATGAAACCCAGTGTCTCACAATCGCTCTTCCTCTTCCAAGTAACGTTGTAAATAGGGGGCAACACGATATAACCTTGTACGGATTAACACAAACTTTTTTTTATATAAATACGCTTTTGGGTTGATGTTAAATGTTACTTCATTGCAAATTATGTTAGCGGTCACTCTACTACATTTGACGAGCGCCCGTGTATAGGTGTAATGAAAAGACATGCCATGTGCGAATCAACCCTTCCGGAATGCAACGTACCCAATACTGACCCATTTAGTCTTACCGAAGGTACTTGTAACTTCTAATTTATATTTTAGTTTTATCAAGTTGATAATATCAGCTATAATAAATTCGTTAATTCATACAACATTAGATAAAACAGATTATTTTGAGAAAGGAAACTGGATACTTGGGAACAGAAGATACATTGTAAATTGGAAGCAGGTAAATAATAAATATTGCAACTGAAGTACTTATTAATAAAGTCAAAAGTGTGAATTTAAATGGAAATGTTATTGATAATCTCAGCGGTCAATAAATGAGAGCAGGAAATACTGTAATGATATTGGTCTGGTTTTGTACGATCCAATAGTGGGCAAAGAGACAGTCATGATTCCTCACCTGAAAATGTGGTCTCGAAGTAATTTTCTTTTCCATCTCAAATTATTATTCTTATACTCAAATAAGGTTGAGTTTTTAAGTTGTAACATTTTCTGTGAATAGACATCACTGTCTCCCAATTTTGGACGAGTTGGTCATACACTATTACAACACCTGGCGTAGGTGAAGAAGGTAAATTTGTTAGTCCAGATGGTGTAGTAAGACAGGAATCCAGATTTTGGGCAAATTTTAGCGAACCCGAGCTCGGGAGATCTGACAAATTTGATACCAAGCTCTGCGTTGCAATGCAGCATTCTTATGAATTCCGAAGAACACAGTTTCCTTGCCCATCCGACTCAGACGGTAGTGGGTGTCATTGGAGCTATGTACAGTTTGTACCTGCCAACTGTAACAATTATCATGGAACAATTTGCCAACACAGTGATAGTGGAAAGGGTTAGTTATTACGACTAGTATTTTTGGTTGTACATCTTCATGTATTAAATTTCAATAATATTTCTGAAACAGCTCGAATCGAATGGGACGGCCCGTGGGCAAAAATTCCACTGAAATTTGTGAATGATGGAAAAATGGCAACAGCTACATTAGGATATTCTAAAAACAAGGATGCTAGACGTAGTAAATTTAAAGTAATAATTCAAGATTGTTATTACAGCTATTTTTGCCTGATGTTTCAGCTTAAATGTGAACTTTCTCCATTTTATTATTAGCAAACATTTGGCAACCTACAATGTACAAAAGGCTATCGAATGGCGCGAGCAAATACAGCTATGGAGTTGATGGCAAAACCAGCAGATATGATGATCATGTTCAAGTATGATTACTCTGAGACTTACTGGGTTGTCGACGAGGAAGGCTTTAATAAAACAGCAGATTCAAAATGCACAATTAACATCCCGAGTGGGGCAGACGTTCATACTAGGAAAAATGAAAAGGTTCCATGCACTGAGTATCACTTTTACCTTTGTGAAAAAATCAAAGTGAGACTCAGGCCTTTTGAGGGTGAATTGACACAAGTGCCAAATCTAGAGTGTGAGTAAAATTGGGAATTAGTTAATTATTTGACAACATTTTGAAAAATTGTGAATATTGTATTTCATAAATTTGCAGCTTCCAAATGGAATGAGGAACGGAATGAGAGACTGTATCCTATTATTAAACCTAAGTTGAACAATTGAAACTGCATTTTAAATGAATAAATGAGTATTATGCAAACTTGCATTCTCCTAGAGTTTCAATTCTTAAGTATGATTTCATGAATTTCTTGAATAAATAAACGTATAAAATCGGATTTAATCAGTGTAATCTCTCAATTGGTATGTACACCTAATTGGTTGTCTAAAATGCAAATAAGAGTAGAATTTCATATTACCCATTCCTTATTCGAAAAGGCTAACGTGTCGTGATACACACCAGTTGAAGTACCTAGTGCTAAGCGTAATTAATATCATTGCCAATAATTGTTTAATCGGAATTTAACAACCACAATAAATAAAATAATAATTATAATGACTCTCATATTCATTTAATTTGCTTACATAAACAATTTTTAACGAGCGTAAAATCTAATTAGGTATTATAAAATGAGTAAATTAAGTAGCCGACGATCGATCATCGATGCTGATGTTGCATCACAAACTACTCCATTTTGCAATCATCTTTTCGTTTTTAACTGTCATTTTCATTTAAAGTGAAACCGTTCTCAATTCCACAATGCTTGATAAACTTACTTTGAAACAAATTTTTGTGGCGCTGTTATTTATGGGTACGTTCTATTATTACACCTTCTAACAAAAGCTTTTGTTGAGGATTTAACCCTTTTATTTCAGTTTATAGCACTCCAGCAGTACAAACAAAATGTGCAGATAAAAAAGGGAAATTCACACGCGTTGGAAAAACGAGATTCTACATCGCTCAGGAGGTAAAACGAGGCTCTTACGTTGATTGGGAGGCTGCAAAGAAACTTTGTGAGAAGGAGGGCTTTAAAATGGCAAAAATACCCAAGCTTACCACAATGGTTTCGGTGAGTCGACCCCTGGAAAAGATTGTGGATGAGTTGAAGCTCAAAGACACTTGGTACTGGTTGAATGCAAAGTATAACGAGCAAAAGGATAAATACTTCTGGCTGGATAACAATCAGCAGTTGGAATATGCAAATTATTTCTATAGACAGCCTCGGTAAATTAAATATTTCAACAGGAACAGTGTCAAGGTAAAGTTTTTCAGTTTAAAAGTGTTTTCTTTACCTTTTTAGACCTACTGGAGTTGGCTCATTTATGACAGTGGGTCAAAAATACAAGATTGATGATGATAAACAACATTGTTTGACATTAGCTTTACCCCTGTTTGGTTTAGCAGACACGGAAAAATATCCTGGAAGTGTGATATTGTAAGTGTATTCTTCAAAAGGGGGAGTGGAGCAGATTTAATTGGAGTTTATTTCCTATTCACAGCGGCCATTCTACAACCTTTGATGAAAGCGCGTGTGAAAACGTTCAGAGGAGGCATGCCATGTGTGAATCTACTGATGAGAGCTGTAATGAAGATGAGAAAAATCCTTTTGTGCTTACTGAAGGTAAAAAATGCCTACTTCAAAGCCTTAGTTATTGGCCTGGATTTTAAGTTAACATTTATTTAGATAAGGATGCGTATTTCGACGATGGAAATTGGATTGTTGGAGATAGAAAATATATCGTGAACTGGAAACAGGTAAAGATTTTCAATTCAAGTTGTGTTGAATTAAAATATACAAATTGTATATGAATGGATGACATTTACAGCGAAGCTATGCAGATAGCGTGGCATTTTGCAGAAAGCTTGGGCTAAAGCTGTTCAACCCAGACATGACGGAAGAGTGCTTAGTTCCTTATTTAAAGCTGTGGTCAAGGTGTAAGTTTTCCTGTCATTATCAAAAAAAATTCCATGAATTTATAAAAAAAAAGATTTATTATATGAACATTAAAGTTGTCACCGTCTCCCAATTCTGGACTGCATGGCGCTACATCGCAAAATCCACCCAGTTCAAAGACGCCAACGGAAAGGTAGTAGCAGTTGGGGCAGCCCGGGTAAACTTCACGGAGCGATCCAATAAGCGAGACTCCTCATTTTGCGTAGCAATGCAACACTCCTACGAATTCAAACAGTCGCAGATGCCCTGTCCAAAAAAGGATGAGAGTGCTTGCGACTGGAACTTTATCCAGTATGTTCCTGCGAATTGTCACAATTATCTGGGGACCATCTGTCAACAAGAGGATTATAAAGGCCGTAAGTTTCAATAAAAATTCCACTTTTCATGGTACAATTTTCCTATTATTTTCTTCAAGGAAAATGTGAATGGACAAAAGACTGGATTGATGATTTGGACCAAGCTCTCGCTAAAACTGCCACTGTTGAATTCGGCTGGAGAGGAAATTATGAGACTTATCGAAGCACTTACAAGCAAACCTTTGGTAGTCTTCTCTGCCCACGAAATTACAGGATGATTCGTGGAAGCAACTCGAAATGGCATGCGAGACCGGCAATAAGCACAGTGTTTAATTACGATTATCAAGAGTCATATTGGATTTTGGATGACGAGGGATTCAAAAAAGGAAAGGATTCAAACTGCCTAATTTCCGCACCTGCAAATTCAGACGGGTCGGTGAGAAAAAATGTGACTGTTTCCTGTACAGAGTGGCATTTTTATTTGTGTGAGATGCAGACTAAACCTCAAAAACCGTTTTTGGAAAAGCTGCCGTATCAAATACCAAAAAGTAACATAGTTTCCAATAAATATATTACTCGGAGACGTCAAGAAGAAATTAATCTAAATGACATATTTATTTTAGTGGAATGGAGTGAAAAAATACAAGAGAGAGTCTACCCCATCATGTCCTGAAAATGGGAAAACTAATACAACCCGTTTTGCAGCCAAAAACTTTACATCTCCAAAAAAATTTGTTGTTTATTACACAAACATAATAAGTTCTAACAGATTTCAACATCCGTAATTACAATAAACCGCCATCATGTGTTCATCCATAATTAACAAAAAATAATAATGACAAGATAAGATAACAACCGTTGTAGTACTGTTATTCGTGGCTACAACGATAAACCCCTCACACGTTTTCACATAAGGTACAAAATACATTTCATTTATATTCACACACACTCAATAATAATGACACAATAGAAACTTTTATCTTCTTCTTCTCCGTAACGACAGGAATTTCATGAGCGCTTCATGAATCAACCTCGGATTGATCGTGCCATCCGCCGTGTAGCGAACTCCTCTCAAAAACGCGTTCTGATTATTGAGCACTCCGTATTCACCCACGATGAATCCATCTGGGGTCCTTTCCTCAACCCTGTACTTTCTTACATTCGCTCCTTCGATAACGTAGCCAAATTTTTTACCTGATTTTTTCTTGCTACCATCCTCATTCTCATCGCTGGTGTTATTACTATTAGTACTACGTTGATTTACTCTGGAATTGGTGTCTTCATCACTATTATCATCATTTTTGGGTTGGGATTGTGGAGTGGAAAGCGGTTGGCTGTGAAAGTATGACACTTTTCTTGAATAAGATCCAGAATTACTGCTCGTGCTGCTACTCACGCTGGTGCTGATTGAAGAGGATGTTATTACAGTTTCTTTCGGCTTGGTTTGGGGCTGTTGCGGAATTGTGAAGTGGTGGAGCATTAAGGGTCGGCCCAAATCCCCATCAATTGAGTCCCCTTCGTTTTCATCGTCGCCGAGAATGACAAAAGTTCCGCGAGGAGACGAGGGGTCATCCTCATTTTGATTTGCTTTATCTTCTTTGATATTCTGTTGTTGTGGGGGAGGTTGAGGTTGATCTGATTGCATTTGTTCGTCTTCTTCCTGTTGTTTTTCATGCTGGCGTTTCGTATTCCCCCAGATCTTCTCGGGTTCACTCCAGACTTTTGCTGGCTCACTCCAGATTCGCTCCGGCTCTCCCCAGACTTTAGCAGGTTCTCCCCAGACGCGAGCTGGCTCACTCCAGACTTTCTCGGGCTGTTGCCAGCTTTTGAAAGTGGTTGTGGAAGGTTGTTGCGTGGTTGAGTGGAAAGGCACGTTGAGATTGAATAAGAATTCCGGTGAATTCGAAGAGGAAGGATCTCCGATTTGTCCAGAGACCGTTCTTGCTATTTTCCTCCGTTGTTGATGTTGGAGCGGTCGGTACGTCGTGATTTCAATGAAACTAGATGGTTCCGCTTTTGGATAAGAAGAGGATGATTGAAAACCTTGAGGGAGACCATAACCCTGACCTGGGGAATCTTCAGCAATTCTTCGCAAAGGAATGATATTATTTCTGTCTTTGCTGATGCGAAAATCAATTTCAGACTCTTCAGCATCCTCTCTATCCCCATTGTTTGTACTTCCTGGCTTTTCGAAGCTATGGCGAGTATAATTATGAGTTTTTTCTCTTCTATTATCGTCATGTCTTGGCAAACTTTTTATTAATGGCCTTGCCCTCGTGGGAGAAGAGGAAGAGTCATGAATTGTTCCAAAAGGGCTTTCACTTTGGGCATTCCTAACTTCTTCACTTTTGTTCTTGTTTCCTCCATGAACCACAGATTTACTATGAGTTACAGCCACTGACACAGCTACTTTTGATGAGGATGGTTGAAGCTGACCTGCTTCTTGATCTGATTTATCTATTTTCTTCGCCAGTTGTTCCAGTCTTTCTGCAACAACACTAACGTTTGCTTCTGGAGCAGCCGGTTCATCACCCATCATCATCATTATTATACTTCCTGAGCTATCATCTTTAGGAGCAGGAGCTGCCTCCAGTTTCCTCCTTTCCTGCTGACGATATCCTCTTCGACGGTGGCTCGGATATAAGTTAAAGTTTTGCCTCTGTCTTTTGGGCTGAGGTCGAATCATAAAGGTAGTAATTGTTTCTTCCGTTGGAATCTGAAAAGTTTCATCTTGAGATGCTGATGATGATGATGGCTGTGAAAAAGCTCGATAAAATGCGGAGAAAATGTCTTGAACAGGCTCATGTTTCTCTTGAGATTTAGGAAGTTTTTGGAGTTCCAGCTCCCGATGTAAGCTGGTTGTATCTTCAAACTCAGATATTTGGCTGTTTGGTGGGTTTTCTTGAGTTTTTGGTGTAGAGCTCTTCAACACCTCTTCTACCTCGTCATCATCATCAATAGTATACTGGAGACTCTCTTGCGGAACCTCTTGTAAATCTGAATCAGTCTCAAGTTCTGAACTGGAAGTGCTACTGCTGCTGCTACTACTACTACTTGTTACAATTACGTGAACAATCATACTAGAATTATTAAGTAGGGGATCGTCATTATTACTTAAACTATGTACATTAGAACTCTCCTCCCTTTCTGGAGCTGGCCTATCATTAAGTTGAGATGAGGTGGAGATGATTTTTCGTGAAAATTCAAATCTATGGGCTTGACCCTCTTCTCCACTGACATCCTCAGGATCAGCATGATCTGGTGCGTATACGTAGTCCGAATTTTCTACTGGGCGGCAAAAACTCCGTGCTGGCAAGGCCATGAGGATCATTAGCAGAATGAGGAAAATTCCAGTTTTCTGCAAGAAAAACAAGAAAGAAAAAATGATATTAATTACAAATATTCCATAACTTGGACCAAATTGGTCACGACTTTGCAATAAAATATTGATAATTTTATGGACATTATCATGTAGGTAGCTAACTAATAATCAATAAATTTTATGCGTACGGAAACATTACAAACAAGTTATGCCCTCAGCCAAAAACAAGTTGCCAATAATGCTGACATAAGAGTCCGAACAGTTTTTAGACTTTGATGCGCCCAAACAAGCGTGTTATCATCATCATCATCAACCAATCAATTGTGAATTGCAATGTTGTTGGGCCAGTTTTGGCTAATAATTTTTATGCAAAGTTGAAAATTCAATTTCATAACGTGTAAATCCAAAAAATTGCTAAATTTCAACGTCAACTCAGCTGCGAATTAGCCAATACGGAATAAACATGTTTCTTATTTTTTGGGGGTAAAAATCGTGCAAATTTTTTTTCACAATGATCGGATCAAATTACTCACAGCCAATAAAGCAATAGCCAATTTACCCATAAAAAGGGAAACCTCTTGTTTAAGACAGGCGTGAGTTGAGATACCTACCTATTTTTACTCAACTTGAGTTTGGATAGAAAAATTGCATTGGATTTGACAGGAGACGCGATATAATGCATAAACAATTGGGTTTGGGGTGTTAGTTGAAACACGCCCATTAAATCAAGATTCATGGCTGGGTTGGTGAAAAAAAGAAGTTTTATTGTGTGTGGCTGCGCTTTTCTTGCATGGTCCATTACTTTTCTTGATCACTGTTATTGTTCCATGAGCCATTGTTGTATCCTATTTTGCTACAGTTTCTCAATGAAATACACAAAAGGAATCAGATTTGAAGAAGAGATACGCACACGTTGGCTGGCGAAAAAAGGTTACTCCTGTCAAGAGCTCAGTTTTGGCAGGAATTATTGGCGTTGAACGTGTCGATATGGTTCCTAAAAAGCGTTGTGATGTTCAACTCTTCTTCGTCGGTTCATATCTCATTTTTATGACAAGAGAGACGCTAACTATTGAACCCATGCGTAGTTTTTAGATTGAAGTCACATGTCATTTCGCTCAAGAATGAATGATTAGCATGCACGCTACACATGGTGACCTTGAGACCAATTTACCAAAGTAAACTCGACATCAGTCAGTTCAACGTTGAATGAATGTATTTTTTTAAAAATGGACTCAGCACCAGTCTCATTTTATGCACAATGAAAAAGGCAAAAAGTTAGGGTCAGTGCTAGATGAGAAGTGGAGATAAAACTCAATTCAAATCAAGTGCAAAAATGCAGTGTGCAAATGTAAAAGTCAGGCACTGAGTCAGTTAACCGAGTTTTTATAGAAATGCAGAGCCTTTTGTTAAGAAATATCCCCTCCCAATGGTTTAGCAACTAAAGTCCAGTGTTAGAGCTTCCTTTTCGGAAAAAGTTGAACTAATTGTCAGGATGATTCATGCTAATGAATTCATAACAAAGATGAGAGGGAGAGAGAGGTACATTCTTTATCATGTCCTTCTTTTGGGCTTGGTTAGTTGCTGAAAGCCTTTATATGCATAAATTCCTCTCTCAGGATGATTCAGCAGCTGCGGCATCCTTCTTTGCAAAAATATATGTACTCACCAAAAGCTTTCAAACCCATCACATTACTTTATTGTCTCAAAGTTTCCTCATTGAATAAACTGACTTAATTAGGGAGCATAATGAAGATGAAGTTGACTGGTTTTGGTTTCAACAAATATTTTACTCGTCCCATAAAAAACGAGGTAATATATACATACTTTATCTTCTCAAAACAAAGAAAATCCTCCGGTTGGACTCAACCAGATGAGGATGCCTCGGGTTTTGATCTCTTGCTCAAATACTGATACTGATCTCCACAATTTATTCTTTGGGAATCACTAAATATGCAAATTGCAAGGGCAAAGTTTGATGCTCATGATCAAGTTCGCAAGATCTATCTGTCAGTGAGCCTTTCGCTATATCATTTCAATAAAGGAGATTGTATCACATATTCTTCCTCTGCGTGTCCGTTCTTTCTTAAATCTCAATGTGCCATAAATCCACCAGAGTTTGAGACAGGAGTGTCCACACTGATGTCCACCAGTTAATTAAATGGCGAATGTAATAAATTATCCACAAGATATTTCAATTTGAAACTGAGCTCCATTTTGGTAAACGCCCGATCAATAACGTTTGATAAATGATTGTGAGCCTGTTTTATCTTGATGTTGAAAGAAGAACTGCAAAATTGTCTTTCCCTTTTGAGAATCTCCTCATTATCACACCAACAAATTGCTGTATAGAAATACAACATAATAGGGCTCTTCCACACTATAACTAAAATCCAGTGAATGAATGAATGGAGTGTGGCTCACAGGGTGGTCATGTCTTTTTTTGTTGGGCCAAAATTCTTTTAAAACTAATTAACCTTGTGACTGCCAAACAATCTCCAGAAGAGAAATGGTGAATTGAATGTAATTTCATTTGCATAGCGAAAAAATCTGTGTAGAGTTTGCTTGCTATCAATTTGTTGGGAGAGGAGTAGCCACTTTAGCCAATCAAAATTCCAAACGTTTTGAAATCCTGGCGAACTTGAAGAAACGAGTTTGTTCTGAGTTTTCTGGAATTTGAGAAGAACTGATTTTTTGCAAACTATTGTGATTGTGCAGAAAAAATCTGTCATTTCAAACCCAAGAACTGCTGCTCATGCTGCGGTTTAGACAGATGACAGCTAGGAGTCGTGATCATTGGATGAGTTTGGCTTTTTTGGGGTGAGAGAATAATCACGAAAAAAATCCATTTCATTTATCACAGTTCCGTCAGGCCACAATCACAATATTTTCCAAACTAGGATAACTCTATCTAATAGCCAACCTGGAAATAAACGAATTTTTAAAACTAATATGCAATTTGCGTCAACCAAATTTGTGAATCTTCCTTGTTGCTTAATTTAAACATTTGAGACAGTATAATTAGAGCCGATTATTCCGCCGCATTTTGACAATGACGTAGTCATCAAAATCATCATAAACAAATGCCTATCTCCTTATGAATAATATTTCTTGGAATCAGACTCACAATCAACAATACACATGCTAATTATACAACGACAACCTTACATGTGCCAATATGAGCATTCTTCTCAAGACAAAAAGCTCCTCATTGAGTCATTGTTGACTTTTCCACATTATACTCACCTCCACCGCAATAAAAACTCAATTAATGATGATGAGCTTCTTCTTCATAAAGATAATATTTACATTGGACTTCGATTGATTAAAACATTGCCGTAATTAGCCTGTCTTTTCTTTCAAACACGCACCGTAATGCGTAGCATTGTTAAGTAAACATGCGGATTGCTGATCAAGGAAATGCATCAGACGAAAGGCTCAGCTAATTAGGTTCTAATTCAAGCTCCATTAACTATACTGACTGCAGCAGCATTTGAAAGGCAAGGCAAAGGACAAATTGTCAATCAAAAGGGAATGCAAGGGAAGCTGAGCAAATAATATCTGTGTAATGGCACCTGATATTAGTTTAGTTCTGCACAATTGAGCTGAGGAGAGTCGCCAGCTATTTAAATGGACAAAAAAGCAGTACCGCTTTTAACGAAATTCTTTCCATATCATTTGATACATCATTACTGGCTCTGTGAAGTGTAGAGCCTTTTTGTAATTGAAGTCAGTGAGTGAGTCAGATTATTATTTTGATAATACATAGAATTAAAAAGTGCAATTCATGAAATTACTTCCACACTTAATTATTGACAGGGTCACACACACAATGCTCACGAGAATTGAGTCAGCTATCATGTTTTTGTTGACAAAGTTGCTGTCTCTCTCAACTCAACTAGAAGGATATGATAGAGAGGCTTATGCACTTTTCCTTTGTGGTGAGCTGCTGCGTTGAGCTTTTCTCTTGATTTCAATCGTAGACCACAACATAACCACTTATGTGTGAATGATGATGAATTGAATGAGAGGAAGGGAAAAAACTGCATTCCAAAAGATTATAATAGACTTCTGCAACCCTTCATGTGTCTCTGTGGGAAAGAATGAATTGACAAAATTGCAGAAAGTGTGTGTAGGTAGTTTTGCTTTGAAATGGATGAGGACGACGATGTAATCACAAAAATCTTGGCTGTCAGCACAAAATTGATGTTATCAAATCCTGAATTCCTGACAATGCCTTTTTAATGTCAACAGAAACCACATGTGGATGACGACGTGAAAGAGATCGCGCAAATTTTTAAGGGAAAAAATGTTGAAATGAAATGAATAGTTTAGAAAAATTATAGCAACTATTTATAAAAATCAATACCGGCTCAGTTTTTATGAGTCGGTTAGACGTCACGAAGGGACGAATCTGGCTATGGATTCAGTTTTTATCCGTATATTCCAAGCTTTTCTCCAAATTTCCTAATAACTAGTATTAAACCCATATAAACGATGCCTAAGATCAACCTATATGTTCATAATTTTTTTTGAATATTATTAAATAAAATGATTGACTTTTTAGTTACACAACTTTTTGTAAAATGCAAAATTACACTATTTCCCTCACGTTTTTTTCAAAACCCACCAGCATTCTTCATCAATCAGTCTTGAAATCTCAGACGGCGGACCCGAAAACAAAGAATGTGGACAGCTCTAGCAAATTTCAGTCTGTATGGATGTCAAGAGCAAGGTAAATAGCTCAACAATGATTTTTCAAAGGACAGGCAGACACAACTAACGCATTAGTTTGAATTGAATGAATACATGGTGCCCGAGACGTATGTCATCTTCTTGACATGAATAGTGCTATCTGGTGTCAACTGTCAATAAAATTAGGTTCTGAAAGATAATTAGCTATAAACCCCATACAAACTTATTTCTATAGGAAAAAGCTCAAAGCTGCTGCTTATACCGAACACCAAGCAGAACCGTTCCGTAAAAAAAGAACTAACAAGTGACCGACCTCGTGAAAGAATGCAATGCAAAAAAATAAGGGGCAGACAGTTTGCTAATTATTTACGCGAAGATTAATGATTCCTCCACCATTTTTTATGCATATCTCTCTTTTGTCCGGTGTGAGACACTTACCGCACCATAATTTCGATAATAATTCTCGAGGTAAAACCAGATTATCAGCAATCGATGTTCAACAATACCACTTGGCTTTCTGGATAGTCTCATGCAAAAATAACCCGAAGGGACGATTATATACCTATCAAGTATCTCCTTGTAGCTGGAGGCGCATCACGTTGTGTTATATTACACTTAAGTGCGTAGTTTCCCTTGTCTGCTGCTTCTGCTTTGTAATTAACTTTATTGTTATTTCTGGAGATCCTCCACAAGATAGGGAATCTCCACTCCAGTAACTCACATTTATATTGCATGCAATTTATTGCGCAAAAAAAAGTCCCAGCATAATTTTGCATAACAGAACATAATCTCCACTTATTTTGACAATGTGTATGCTAATATGTTACAAATATGGCAATCTTGTCTTTTTGCCTTGCCCAAAAATCGCAAAAACCCAAACCTCTCCTGAGAAATTCCACTCCAACCTCAACTTTATTTAAACAATGTGCAAGTCTTTGTGTAAAAAAATCATAACCGCCATTATTTATTCACTTTCAGATCCTGAAATCCCATAAAAAACTAAATGATATGGCCAGTCCTATTGACTCATTGCACATGCTGTGATGATGATTATTATTGTGCGTGCCTTACTTTTGACCATCATCCTCTTCATTGTTTTGCTTGACCACAAGTACAAGTTGCTCCCATTTATGCATTAATTTTTTCTTCTTGATCTGGAGCTAAATAAAGATCAAGCTAATCCAAAGCTTTGCTCATTTTTTGGTCAGTGCAATGATGCTAAAACATAATGTGATTATTTATACGGTCGAATTCCAATAATAACAGGGCAAGTGAATATGAATGAATGAACCATACTATCTGATACAATACTAGCAAAAAATCATGTAGAACGCCTACTCTGTGTGGTCTAAATGGATATAGATGTAAATATACAGGTTTTATACAACCAAGAATAGCCCTATGGGTCCGGCTCTCGTCTTGGTTCCTGAATGGAATGAAACTAGCAAAAATATGGAGATATCTACAACTCGCAAATACCTACACATTTTGTCTAATCTCACGAGAGACGAGGATATAATGTAATGCAATCCATGCATGACTGGGTCATCATCATAAATCCCCTTTTTGCTCTAATGTCTTGTCTTTTACGGGCCATTATTATTGCTATTTGCAAATACATTTTTCCTCTGGGATTTTTCTCACTTTTGAATAAATTTTGTAGAAAAATGATTTATATTAGCGCAGTTACTGCAGCTACTTGTCCAATCCAAATATATCCCATAAACTCTGTTGTTTTATGACTTACCGTGAAATATTTGAAGGTGCATCTCCTGCTCGTGTTTCTATTGCTGGTGCTGCTGCTACTCCCTCTTCTCCTCCTGTTTTGCCTTGTAGACATCTCCAAAACCAGTGAATAGGAAGCCATTTTTGCATGAGGAGGTTTATTATCCCTAAAAATTGATGGGCTCTGGGTCATTTGTCTCGTTGCTCCAAATACGGGATGGGAATCGTGTAGCTAACCAAATAACTCCTTCTGACAAAAGTTTAGTACAACTCCTTTGTTTCTTCTTTTGCCAATTTATGTTTCAAGAAGAAAAAAGTTTTTCATGCGGAATTTCTCTAGTTATGCACACACAAATGATTCCAAATATGATAAAAAAAAAGTTCACCATCAGGAGACAAACGGATACACTAATGCTTCAAAAAACTGTTCTTTGACAGTCTTCCCAGAAGTTAACTTTTCCACTGGAACTGTAAATCCATTTAAAGATCGTTGGGCAAACATTATCATTGTAATTTCAGGGCATCAAAATCACAAACTTTTTGCACACTTTATTCCCGTTTTGCTGCTACAAAACAGTACAACTTTCGCGTAATGTATAACAGTTCCAGTTTTCCAGGACGAGATGCAATAAAGAAACCTAGTCCGGACAAGTTTGAGCAGCAGAATTTAATTTCGCTAGTGAAGTAGCAACACGTGTGGAAAAAGTTGAGTTTTTAAAATTCCATTAATGATCATTTGATATTAACTTCAGTAGTTCAGTAAAAGAGCTTGACTACATAATCTATATTCTGTATTAATGAAATGAAAAAGACCAGTCAAAGCAGCGGCACTGAACTGATACATATCGTTTTTTTGTAGCTCACTAGTTTAAATTTGGATAGGCGGACATGTCACCATTCCAGGATTCCAGCGGAGGTAGTAAGATTTATGAAGTGCTGGGCTACAAGTGCAACCGTTGTTTTTACAGCAAGAGTCCTATTGCAACAGTGGCAAAAAGACGCTTGCTACCTCTTGATGGTACGCCGTGAGAAGCAACAAAGTTGTAAAATGCACCTCACTGTGAGTCACTCCATGGTTGAGTAAATGTTTTGCGTGTTGATTTTTTTCTTCTCCAACTCAAAAAAAATCCAAACAAAAACTTTGATTAGTAAACCGAAGGACGGAGGTGAGGTAGTAGGAATTTCCCTGGGAGAACGGAGTCACAATTTCAAACGTTTCAATTTTATCTTCCAGCCCGTGCCACCGACTACTGGATCGAATAATCTGAGAAGAATCTCAAGAATTTTCAACAAAATAATTCCAGAAGGAGCCGGTGTGCTGGAAGAACTGGAATTTGTGATCCTGATCTGATCTCGAGACCAGCCTGCCGCGTGGCGTGGTCTTTATTGACGCTGATGATATGATAGAACGGTCTGATTTGGTCTGATGTAATATCTAATATCCCTATCAGGCAAGAGGACAAGGTGACGGACGGATGGGGATTGCAGCACTCGCAAAGACAGCAAATGGGAGAAATGCTACCAGCCCAAAACCCAAACCAACTACCTGTTGTTAGATATAAGATGTTGATCCTGATTACTACAAGACCTAGACCCAGACCTCGACAAACAATAAAGATGATATGATGCAGGGAACAGAGTGCAAAGACAGGTCTCTTCTTCACTCATAATATTCATACTCACATGCAATATTATATTACATTATTGTGCGCTACCTTAAACACAGCTTGACTTAACCAAACCACAAACCGTCATTCAATCTACTACTATCTACCATGTGGAGTTGGAGTGAAGAGTAAGTAAGTATGCAATACGTTCAGGTACACATTTAACACTGTGCCAACACCACTACAAATCATATCATAGGACAAAAATGTGCAAGCGTGGTTTGGTGATCCTACTATTGCATTTGATTCTCAATCTGCTCTGGTATTTCCATCCCATACCAATAACTCTTGTTGAGATTGGGACTAACATAAGCACACCTTGAGGATATGACCGTTTTTAACACTAAATATTATACAAAAATTCAACTCCTTGCTGCGTAATATATTCAGCCAAATTTTGTAGGTATCATCGCCCCCTGATTCCTGCTTCTTGTCACTTTTTCTCTCGAAAAATGTCACAACATCATAGTCATAGTAGCTTTCAACCAATTTACAATTAGCATTTAGCCAACACTCTTATTTTGATTGAGTTGAGTTGATGTCGGACATGAGCAAGAAGAGAAGATGCAGATTGACGTATTGAAAACCACAGGTTGTCAAAAAATATGTCCATTTCTAATTTAGGATAAGTTAGTGAAGCCTAAACTTTTGACTCTTGAGTCATGAGCTTATTATGACAATGAATTATTGAAGAGTTTGTGATTGTGATTTCATAATGATATATTGGGATATCATGATGAGCATGTGTGATAATATAATGGAGGTATATGGAACCATAGGTAGCCAAAACGAATCGTAAGTTCAATTGCTGCTGTGCTGGTGATGGAGCTAATGGCTGCCAATTTTTTCCGGCAACACCTTGACAATTATTGTAAGTGGAGACACTGGCAACCTACTGAGATTCCCTGAGATGATGATTATAATACTGATGATTATGATGATAGGATGATTGGCTCAACAAATGTATTATAATTTTGCATGTTGCTGCGGTTTTCTCAGCAGCTGATAAATATATGCAGTTTAACCTGTCAATACGGATAATAAATGATTGTTGCAATTATTGTTCACAGCGAAACTGTTCAATTGGCACAATGATTGTTGTCTGGAGTGGAGAAGAAAGCTCTGCCAAAATAAAATGCTTTTGTCATGCTCTACATATCAATTTGCATGAGTCTTGATCCAAATGCCAAGCCAGTTTTTGCAACTTTGCATCCGTAACAATTAAGAGTGCTTCTTGCACTTCCATTTCCATACAAAATTATTGATCAGTTCGGTGGTATGCAAATTCATAAATCAAAATCAACAACAAAAGTACACGTTTCACTTTGACTGCGCATCTATCAATAATAATACATCGATGATGATGCTAGCCGTGAATAATTCACATAATTGAATCTAATCTGCATGGCAGACTGCTCACTTCCACCCCGTCTCGTCTGCTGCAGATTAAAAAGGGATAAAAACGTTGAGAGAAATTGCAAACCATGCAATTTAGTCAGGAGTCACCACACAACTATTAATTACAGGGGGATAATGGATAATTTTATGAAACCTAAGCTCAATCGCTCTGGTCACAACCTTGGTGGATTGCTTCCTGAAGAAAAAAAACTAATCTTGAAATCAACTCGAGTTTTTTTTATTCCGTCCAAAGTTCAGAAGGAGATAATCAAGAGATTGAAATTGAAAAGGTGAAACCAGTCAAGAGTACAGCGTAGGTACGTGCTGAGCTGTTTTGGCAGAGTTACATCAATTGATTTAAGAGGAAACAGCAGTCATCATTATGTCACTATAACCAATAAAAATGAGAGTTATTGCCTATATTTATTTACTTTCTTCCTGGCTGGTCGGGCAAAGACAAGATTCAAACTCATGGTAGTTCAGCAAAGGTGAAAAATGCTCATCCTTTTATGAAGAAATGAGCAAAACCGGCTTACATTGCATTGTTAACCGAGCGAATTTGCCAAAGCGAGAGAGAGGATCTTAGACACATTTTTTCAAGATCAATGTCAACACAAGATGATGAACAATGAACAACCCAAAAAGGTCTTTTGGAGGAAGAAGACACAAAGTCGAGACTCGCGACGCCAAAAAATTGCCAAAAAGTTACTCCACCGGATTCCTCTCTCTCCGTTTCTTTGAAACACAAAAAGTTAACAGTAACTACAATAATGATGGTGATATTTGCTCGGTCATGTGAGTGAGAAAGAAAAAAGGAAGAAATTATTAAGAGAGAAGGTAAAAAAATACATAACATTTCTCATACGTGCTCAATCTTCGTCCAATGTATTTTTAATGGGAAGGAATGCTAATGGTGAGCACAAGCTCAATGAATTAGTGAAAAAATGTCAGGAAACCGCAGGAATGCGTTGGGAAAATGCTATTGACCTTCTTCACTTGAAATTTTAAAATCTTTTGAATATCTATTATGAACGGGAGATGCATGATTCATTTCCATTCTTAGTTGTTTTCTTCTTCCTTCTATCAAATCTATTTTTATATGAAACCCGAAAATATTTTGTCCTCTGTGATAATACGGTACGTGCCATACCTTTATCACTATTATCTTCATCGGAATAATGAACACGGTGCAAAGGTTTATTGGCTTTTTATCGGTGTCTGCTAAAGAAAAAGTGTAAGATTCTTTATTTTTTATGCTGGTGTAGGATTGAAATTCTTGAAAATCCAGAAATTCTCCACATTCCATCTTTTTTCCTCACCATTTCCTTTCTCACACAAAAACTCTGTTGATGGAATGTATGAGACCGTGCGAGCAAAATTGTTATGTATAATATTATCCATTCGACAAACATCACATTATACAATGAACGCAACACAAGAGCTTCATACATTTTTGTATTTCATCATCACAAACTCCAATGCAACGGAATGGAGCACATAAAACTTTGGTATTTTAATACATTCCTGAGTTGATCTGTGTGAAAACCGAGAATACCGGTATGGCACGGAACAGAGCACAAAAGAGTCATCATGATCATCACCAGCAACAATCTGCGCGTCATCATCGTGATCATTATTATCCAATCCACAAAACATAAACTGCAGGAGCCACAACAACAATGGACCTATGCCTACATGATTAGTAGCTACAAGGATGAGGATGATGGGGGCTCTATACGGATATTTAAGACGTGGCAGACAGTAATAATAACAGGTAAGGCACATACTTCATACATTCTTCGAGCCTGATACCTTTTTAACGACAGGCTAGGCACGAGTTCAAGAGATTTATGGAGGAGAGGGAGAGAGAGATTGTATGGCATACCTGAAATATCTTCAAAGGACGACAAATAACGTGTCTTCTTCATGTGATTGTGCGGGTTGGTGGCGTGGCTCAGTTCTTCCATTCTCCCTAGTATTCCCATACAAAACCGGATCGTGTGGAGAAAAAAAACAATGAGATTAGCTCCAGCATTTTGGGAGATGAAAGCATGTTTACAACTAATGAGCATAAAACACCATTACAAATTACCTACGCTTTTTCTACCTTTCAAGATGCTCAATCATTTAAACTATCGTGATGATGTAGCAAAATCATCTAACATTTTTTCCTAAACTTTCTCTGAAAAAAATATTCCCAGTTTTCAAATTATATGCATCCTCAATATCTGGTTGTTAAAGTGGTCTAGTCTAATTTGTTGATTCCCTTGTTAACCCTTTTCACTACGTTTGGATTATTGACAATCCATAAAAATTATACCTTGGTTCCATTTCTACGTTTGTGGGGAGTGTAGCAGACACATTCTAGTTTAGTTGTCTCTGACTGACTCCTCGAGTAAAAAAATTTATAGCTATTTTGGTCAAGTATATTATTATGTGTAATCATCATAATGTGTCATTATTTTTGGGAGATACAATAAATATAACAGAACTCATAACATTTTTGGGTAACTTGTTACTTTCCTATTGGGTTTGGTTGAGGACTGATATGACCTTGCAGAATAGCACCAACACTAGCGTGTGGTTGTAAAGGTGTACCTAATTGTGTGAGCACTCAAATAACCAAAATACGATTTATGTATTGCTCGCGTGTGGGGCTCAAATCCTTTTTTAAATGTTTGATTGGTCCGCTTTGGCAGTTGGTAATGAGAACATTTCGAAATAAAAACAGCCATTTGAATGCAAATTTTGAGTTAAAAGTTAATTTAAGAAATTCATTTTATTGTTGAGGCTAAAGTCACCGTGATTTATGGGGCAGTTCAGGGTGTTGACTCCAAGTTATCTGCCTAGTAAATATTAACAGAGAGAAGGAACGACATGTTTTATGAGCTTCAGAGCCCACTTGATTCAATTCGATAGTTGTTGATAGGTAGTTTATCTTAAACATTTTATGATCAGTGATCAATCTCACCTTTCATGCATTGGAAAGGGTGATGATACCACAGTCCGAGTGGTGATGATGGGAGGGTCAAGCTACACCTCATTGTAATTACAGACTGGACACGTACGAAACATTTTATAGAGCAAATAGCAAACCAATTATTAATTAGGCAGTAAGAATTCTCACAACAACATCATAGCAATTTGTACATTTTCTATTAGTGAAGGAAGCTGTCGTGATTTATGAATGCAGAGGATAATATATGGGATGGAGTAAAGATACAAATAGTTATAATTACTGAAAAATGCCAGTGAGGAAGAAACAGAACTGAAACTGAAGAGACAATAGACACGTGCTCCTAAAAACAATCTTGTTGGTTTGGATCGGTATGCAAAATCTTTCCAGAATTTCATTGTTTCACAGCAGGGAAGATCTAATTGAATATTTTATGGCCAATATAAAACATCCTCTGCGACAAGACAAAAGACAGTGATGGATGGGGAACAAGGAAAAGTTGGAGGGTTGGTCAGGGAGTTTTCATTTTTACTAAAAATACATGCGACAAAATTAAATTAGAAGGATCGGCATGTTTTGATGATAATTTGAAATTGTTCATCTTGTACTTGTCCATCATAATATATTATATTATGCATTAAATCACCCAAAAACCTGTCGTTCCAATCTCAGCAGGAAATCATGTTGTTTGTTATTATTTGCTCATAGCGAAATCCTCTAAAATCGGTTCTTTCTTGTCAAAAGTACCTATGTTTAAATTAAAGGCTAGAGTGGTCGTGGTCGCTCATTACGGCTACCGCAATAGTTTGGACTGGAGGTGGTTCGTTATATTGCAAACGGCAAACGTGCAACAATGAGCAGAGTCCGTGACTAGAATATTAGGATGAAATCTTGACATGATGAGCATTTTTTCAGCGCCTTTGAGGTAAATACGTTACATCAGCCTGTAATTGCAGCTCTCTTGATGATGATATTTTTAACAAGCCAACAACTACTGCTGACAACTGACTACTTTATCTTCAGCCTTCGTTGGGCTGTCAACATACAATTAGTAATTACCCTTGTTCAGTCGTCAGCATCTGTAATAAGCAGTTATCAATATGATGGGCTTGGAGCCTGGAGCGATCCATGCTGGAAATGTATGAAAAAATTGAGTTGTCGCAAACTGACTCATTATAAAATTGTGCACGTTGCAGTATTGCAAATGCAAAAATGCAGGTGAGCAGGGGGCCTATGAAAACTGGACCACTCAGCTCAATCAAGTCAAAAATGAACTGATGACAATAATGACAAGACGAGTTGATGACAGAGGTAAGAAAATGAGACTATTTTTGGGCTTGGATTGACTACCAAAGTGGTCGAGTCAATTTAATTGTCTTGCAGAGAGCACAATGGGATTGTGACATTTTTTATGATAATTTATGCGTGCATAATGCATCCAGTTTATATCCCAGGAATAATATTTTACTTTCATGTGTATATGAATTTTTTTAGTATGCTTATCACCCTAAAGAAACCTGATTGATTGCCTACTGGGTTGGGATATTGATAAAAACAAACTTGCAAAGTGAACTTCATTAAATTGATTGATTGGTTCTGAATCTGGTCTGGTGCTTTAAAGAGCGGACAGGTGTATGGGGTTCATATGCAAATGTACTTTACGTAACACATTTGATAAGCATTTTTTATATAGACAATAGAATGCATGCACTTTAATTGCTATTAAAATGAAGTGTTCAATGTTCATTCATACAAACTATAATGTCTTACTTATGCCATGTAATAAACCCAGTGATACAGCGAATTTACTAGTTACTTACATTCCGTCGGGCTAAACTGCTTTAATTTATTTACATTCCTTCCGAACCCACGGCACCCGAAAGGGCTGGATAAGGTAGAGCACGTGGACCTCCGAGTTAAAACAAACATCAAACACGTGATAAGACAAAAATGAAGTCAACATGACGTTGAAAATTAAAAGTTCGGCCAAAGAACAACGCTACAGATAAGAACAAAAACGACCAAGAAAGAGGACCTTGAACTTGAGATTCTTCGCGTTCCTAGTCTGCGTTTCTTTGATCAACAACAGTCAAACGCAGACGCAACGCACGATTTTCTCAAAATCAAAATGCGTCCGGTTTGCGTGCATTTTCGGAAAATCGGAAAATGACGTTTGGAAACTGGAAAAAACGCAACATTTTTCGAAACTTGCGTGCGTGCAAGAGACAGAGAGAAAACGAACAAAGAACAACAGCAAAATGCGCTTGCTTTTCTGCTTCTGCTGGTTGCAAGTCCAGATGTAGTGGGGTACGTTGTTTATTTGGCGGGTTGATCGCCGTTCAAAATATTATGACTGTTTTTTGTTGTTGACAAATGTGAATTGTATTACGAAATTTTTGGATTTTTCATTTGGTTTTATAAATAAAACGTCAATTAAGTGTCAACCTGTCAAGCTATTATAGTTTGTTCACCCTGAATGAATTGATAAGTTTGTGTGGTTATCGGCGAAATTGGCGTTGATAGAGTCATCGTTTTCTTGTGATTGGAATGAGGATAAGGGATCAGTACTTAGCTGTCACCTGTCATCTTATTGAGCGAGTATTCAGTTCAGTATTGGTTATCGTAATAATTGTATCATTTAATTAAATTGGTCACTTAATCATAAAACACGTGAAGGTGTTTAATAGTGAAAAGTATTCAGTGCTCCATTCAACAGAGATAACTTATAATGGTTCATTCTTCAGATGACGACGATGACTTCTCCCTACCGAGCATCGCGAATTTCAATAGTAAGGACATATATAAAGTGACACATGTAATATATCATATAGGTGAAAGAATTTTTAATTATTGTTACTAATTTCATTTATTTTCTTGATTTACAGGTATGTTTTCATCCGTTCATCAGCAGGCAAGAAAGGAAGCAGCGTCAAAAGTGCTACCAAAGCCCGTCATCGGCACAAAAGATTCCTTGAAAACGTCAAAGACTCCAGATAGTGTGAAGAAGAAAACCAAAAGTAGTTCATCCTCAGGGAGGAAAGGTTCTTCTAATAAACTTGAAAAGGAAGTTAAGCCTGATTCTCTACCGCCACCGCCGGCATCTGACGACTTGGATGATTTGATTGCACAGGCTAATAAATTCATTATTCCGATTGCGAAATATTCCTCCAAAAATGGAGGTACAGGTGCACCTCATAAAACAAAAACTAAGGGGCTTTCACCGACTGAAGACATTCTGGCTTCCTCAAGCAGTAGCGCAACGGTAGCGGCAGCTTCATCATCATCCTCAACTGGGAGAGGTTCCAGGCGTACCACCCGAGCAAAAAAAGGTTTTCTGGAGAGTGTAGCTGACTTGGGAACTGTTGTCGAAAATGGAAAGCGAAGGTCAACCCGCAAGTCTAAGAAACAAGTCAAACAAGTGGAGGAATTGGTGGTGTCATCAGGGGACGAGGGGGCGATAGAAAGCATGGACATAAGTTTGGATGTCACTCTTAATGAGTCGATGACAGAGGTGGTTGAAGAGGAGGTCATCAACAATAACCCATTGTGTACCGTGCGAATACGGTGGAAGGATGAAATTATACGGCTTGCTGTTCCAAATGTAAGTAGTCTCTTAAACGAACAGATAATTAAGTATTTCCCGATTTATTGTATGAGGTATTTGCTGTTTTTAGGGAACAAAACTATCGCAGATTCGCATGGACGTTGCAACGAAAATCTCAGTGCGGGCGGATAATCTGGTAATTCTGGAGGAAGAAGGAAATTCAGAAGTCGCTGATAACGTGCTCGTTGAAAATCTTCCCTTTGGGATTCTGGAGGTGTTCGAACGGCAGCCCACCGTTTTGACAAGTAACAATGTTAAAAAGATGGCTATGGATCCTGACTGTGTTCAAGTGAAAGTGCAAGGATGTGGAGGCTATCGTGAGCGCCTTATTGTATTTATTAAGAAAACAACTCATATCAAACAGTTAGTAGACGATTTTGTTGAGAAATATGGGTTTCAGGGAAAACGGTTTAAGCTAGTATTTGATGGGGATGATGTAGATTTAACAGAAACAGCAGAAAGCTTAGATCTCGATGGTGGGGAGATGTTTGATATTGTTGAAATCAAATAGAAGTAGCATATGGGTTAATTAAAGTACCTTATAAGATCAAAGATCGCACTCAAAGTATGCAATATTTTAAATATAATAGCCTGAACTCTGCAGCCTTTTATCCGATTTCAGATCGGAATGTCTAGTAATTTTAATTAGTCTTAACCTGCCCTTCCACGTATAGCAATATAACATCAAGCAAAAATGGTGATAGCCAATTCTTGCAACTAGACAAGTTCAACCAAACTCAGCTCTTCCGGTTTTTTTTATACCACTCTTGTAGTGTTAAGTAAACAAAAATCAGTACAAAATAGTGAATTAATCATTCGACGTAATTGTAATTAAAGTATAGTTAATTGTGGTTAGTAAGAAGTTGATTGTAAATACTTCATTAAGTCGAGAATCGAAGCCAAAAAAGCCTTAATACTTAATGACTTTGTGTACAATAAACTATTTTATCGCATTCAATTTTTCCTCAAATGAAGCCTACTTTAATGTAAAAGTTATTTCCATTGCATTATTGCATAGATTTTAGTTACTTTTATTGAAATATGAGTATTATTAGTCTCAAGTTATTAGTTTTGATATCAAGTATGTGTTTCTAGTGGCTAGAACAAGAAAAAACTTGGTGATTATATCTACAGAAAAGTTAGAAACCCAGAGCATGAGCTCATGAGCATAGATTTATATTATGCTATGCTGCCAATAGCATAAAAGGTGATGTTGTTTATCTAGGGATGTTTCAATCAGCATTAATTTGCTAGTTTAGCATATATCGTGTTTATGTAAAACAACTCATTTTAGTCACAAACATCTTTTTATTCCGCCTTATCAAAATATGGTAATGAGCCAAGGCCTAATGAATCAAGGCTGAAAGTCTGTAGCCCACTTTTAGATATGGACCAACATCAATCGCACCATGCTCATCGTGCTCCATGGACAACTCGTTCCTGGTCCCTGTGCCTATTCAGACGTAGAACGTAGAAAGCCGAGATACGATAAGAAGCAGCCAATCCACAAGAAACTTCCTTTCAGGCAGAAATGCTGTCGCTTGAATCTCTCGTTTTAATCCACCTATGCACCCTCACCCCACTTCCGTCTACATGTAAATTACCTGCTTTTTAGCTCTCTTTTCTCATCCCCATGCCTCACTGCCATGCCTTACCTCAACCTCATTTCTTTCTACTCGTTCACTCATTACACACAAGTGAGGAAGCGTTAGTTTACAGCTCCACAGAAAATAAAGATCTACATTTTTTAGTCTATTCAGTTAAAGCCAGGTAAAAACTCAGTAAAAATGAGTGACCATCCATCATCATTTCAACGGGACCTTCCAGCTGAAGGAGAAGATGAAGACATCATTTTCATCTCCGGAACCGCACAGTGCACGCTGTGTCCATCAAAATTTGTGTTAAATGGAAGAGACACTCCTGATGAAAACGTGAAAAGGAGACAACTTCTCCACAACCTTTTCAAACAGATGAACTTGGAAGGCATGTGCCCCTGTCTTAATCCTCGGCCACACACCGAACTCCGTTTTCCCTTGTGCAATCACTGCTTCGAAAGGGTGGAATCGCTATGGACATGTCAAGTCACCCTGGACAGTCTCCTCAACACCAGAGAATCCTTACTTGAGTTAGTTCGGGAGAGTGCTCGCCTTGGAGTCATGAATGAAGTGAGAGTGGCTTTCGCAGCTGAAATTTTAAACCCCACAGCTCCACCTCCACCGCCCATCATCACTCCTGAGAAACGGCGACTTGAACAGATTAGAAAGGCTATAGCTTTTAGTGGGCGAACTAATATGATTCCGACGACTGCTACTTTCCAATCCCAATTTGGTGTGGGAGGTGAAACCACCAACCTGAATGCAAATATTGGGAACCTCAACGCAACTTCAACGGGGTAAAGAGCCATTATTCTTATTCTTTAATCAACCATCTATAAGTAAAAGCGGCTGTAATTAACATGCATTCTCATATTTCAGTACCAATACCAGTACAGCACCTGTGACTGTGACTCCAGCAACCACTACCACAGGAATTCAAACCGAGTTGGGAGAAGCGGACAGTAGCACGGGTGCTGCAGCTGAGGAAACAATTACTGGAGCGGATGGCCAAGTGTATGAAATAATACCACGGAAAATGTCTACTCAAGTGGAGGATGACATCAACATAATCAAATGCGTTCGGAGGATTCATGGGCAAATCCCCAGGGTGTATTACATGTGTCGTTGGTGCAGATTCACAATTATGAACAAGTTCTTGCGATTTCTGAAAGGAAAGGAAAGACCGTATCAGACGATGAAGGGGCATGTTCGAAACTGTCAGCTCAGTAAGTTCGAATTGAGTTAAGATTTTCATGCAAACATAATTTATGTGCAATTAGAATCTAAAATTCTGTCTGTTTCGGGTACATAGGAGGTTGCAAAGACAAGGGCTCCTCACCAAAACCTTCTACCTCGGTTGCAAATGGAAACCCTGCTCCTAAAAATTACAAACGTATGACCTCCTTACAACACGCACCTGGAGCAAAACCTAGTAACGCTGGTGGTGGGGGTTGTAAGCAAACAATTGTCGATGGTGATGGCAACATCTACAAAATAACTCATACGTGGAAGGGACCCCAGCTCGGGATATTGACCTGCTCCCGAAGTATTCCAGGTGGTTTCAAGTAGACAAGGTTTACATGTGTCGGGATTGCAAATTCAAGGTTTCCGCGAACCACAACCGTAAACTAGTAGGAGTGGATACGCCATTCAGGAAAATACAAAGTCACATTCGGAATTGCCGTGAGTCTTGTCTTACAGACAGAGCGTTCGTTATAAAATTGATTTCAATTTATGTGAATAATTCCATGTTTTGATTTGAATCCATAGGAAAATCTCCAGAATGCGTGGTAATCGACTTAACTACTCATACAAGCCCCCAACCTATCAAAACAACGTTACTCTGACTTGTATGCAGGTGAACAAGCAAGAATTCGATAATAGGATATGCTAAGTATGTGTTTGATAAGTTTTGGAGTGTTAAGCTATTATATAGTTAGAATATTCAAGTATATTGTATTATAATTTATAAACAAGGATTTATATGGTTTTAGTCCGTTATCTTTTCATGGACTTGTACAAAGTAACAGGGGTATTAAGGAGGTGGTTGTAAATACTTGTGACTTGACTTTTCCTTTCCATCCTAATGTACGTACGTACGTATGTATGTACACAATATCAGATCAGTTCAGATGTTAGTATTCGGATTATGGAGAATGCATGCAAATGAATCAGAACCAGAACTCAATCATACATATTTAACATTCGGCTACTAACATGTTTATTAACTATGTAAATTTTCCAGTCCATGAACTGCATTACACCGTTTATACAAGAAATAATACTGCTTGTTGAGGTAATGATGGCGAAGGCAAATGTGGCTAACATTGCAAGTTGTTGTATCTTATAAAAACTAACTACAATAATAATTAATATAATAAATTCAATTGAATTCAAGAATAAAACTCACCAGCAAAAAATATTGTACAAAATTACACAAAATTAAAAACAATTGTCAACGGTAGAAATAAAATAATGGTTAAACTGTAAAATCTCAAAACGCCCCATACAAATGTAACAAATATTTACATCGTGGATCTATACATATCACAAATAATTTTCTCAATCGGAATCTGTCCAATGGTCCTCCGAAAAAACAAATTTTCAATGGTCACAGGGCTAACGCTTTTCAGCAGCGGAAGCAACAACAACAGCCTCCCAAACCTGAGGGGTTGTCCCGGATAAGCAATATTGATATACTTGTTGAGCGTAAGTTGAGCTTGATCCTGAAGCGCTTCGATTGTCCTCCCCTCTTTTAAATTCCCCTTTAGCAAGTCCCCTGAACTGGAGGACGAGGAGGATGACTTGAACAAAATGATTGCTCTCAAACAAGCAAATTCTGTTTGATCAACGTTCATCTCACGAAACTTTTCAATTGTTTCTTGAAGCGATTTGATTTCTTGCAAAATTTCCTCTTGCTTTTTCACCTTCTCCTCTTCAGTCTTATCTCTCTCAGTTTCTGAAGGGTTTTCATAATAATTGCTCAACAGTTTTGGTCCCATGTCCATCGGACTGAACTTGTGCAACAACACAAAGAATTCTCTCCAGCTCTCTTCCAGCAACAAAAGTTGATCTCGCATTGGGAGAGAAACGAAAGCAGGGACTGTCTTTGCCCATTTCACGTTCATGAAGAGGAGGCGAGCCGCAGTTTCACAGAGAGTTTCCGTTCCAAACATCATCAAAGGGAAGGTCATTGGGTTGAAGCCAAGATTTCTCGGATTGTTGAAGTTCATCGATTGAATATTTGCTGCTGCTGCTGCAGCCGCAGCGGCTGCAACTGCATTTTGGTCGAGTCCGCGATTTTGTTGTTGATGAATTTGGAGCATATCTGACCAGACTACAAACAGTAAATAATAGTTAATTAGGACTAAACTTCATATTTACTTTTGGATTGATTTCCATTATGAATGAAATAAATACATACCTTCAAAGATGGCATCCCAAAAAGAGGTAGGCCCAATTGTGGCCGTAACAAAGCAAGCTTCTCAAAAGAAGATGCGTCCCCAAAGCCATTATTCCTTTGTGCAAACAACCCCATGTTTTCTGAGCTCATGAGCCCACTACCACCATTACTGTTTCTTGCATTGTTCAACACCAAATCTAAAGCTGGAATTCCTCCAGGCCCTCGGGCAAACTCCCTGCTCATCCCATTTTCTGTACCCAAAATATCATTCGTGGAGGTAGGTGAGTTTCGCGAGTTTCTTGGAGAGTTTCTCTCATCTTTGTTGCTACTACCACTCCCAGGGCTACCCAGAGAAGTGGTGGAGCCAACCGGTGAAATGTTTCCGGTTGAAATGTGATGAGGATGTGAAGGTGATGATGACACGGGGCTACTTGGAGAAATCACGGGGAAAGCTGGATGTTGAGGCAGAAGGAGATGATGATGCTGATGATGGTGTGGAAGTGAGTGGTGATGCAAAGAGTGCATACTCGAGCGAAGGAAGTCAGCTGCGGTCACCGGATGACCTACAGGCGAGCCTGTTGAGTTGGAGTTGGAATTTGAGATCAGATTGCTTATGGAATAGGGAGAGATAGCAGCCGAGCTCGTGGTGTTGAGGGAAGAAGAGGAAATGGGACTTGAGCTACTTGACGGCTCTAAGGAGCTGCTATTGTTGTTACTTCCACCAGAAGAGGTTGTGGATGGGGAACCCAACCCTTCTTTGAAGTAGAGAGACATTTGACGACGAAGTGTGGAGTTGCGGGGACCACGCTCGTGTTGAACAGCGTCTTTATTCATCCCAACGCTGACACACTTTTTGAGCCGACAAGCTCGGCATTGATTTCTATGCGTTTTGTCAACGGGGCAAGAACCCTCGCTCTTGGCTCTGCAGACGTATTGTCGGTTTCGACGGATTGATCTCTGCAAAAACAAAGTTGAAAATATTATTTAGAATCATGGGAATGCAGATAGAGGCAGAAATAACATAAAAGAAAGTTAGTTCGCTGATGTAGGTGAAGTCAACAAAGATTTACATCAGCTTTTGTTTTTCCCTTGTGCATCTCAACTGACTTTTATCCTGGTTATCTACATTCGGCATCTTTTTCTACTTTAAGTTGCCATATTTGTGGTTGATTGAATTCGATATTTTATACAGGTGAAAAAGGTTCTACTATCTCTATGCTCAAGGTAGAGATGTGTTTACAAGGTATGACTTCATTAATTTTTATGAATGGTTCCTCTCAATTCTCAATGAAAACATCCTTGAAAGTTACCTTTAGAAGATGAAAGAAGACACTACTGCTAAAAGGTTTTCTTGAGAAGAGATATGAAGGGAAAATTTGTGAGTGTTCATGTAAAATCTTACTTTGAAGAAGCCGGCGCATCCATCACAGGCAAAGATTCCATAGTGTTTTCCAGAGGAATGATCCTGACAAACCTTGCATGGGATGTCGTATAAGATTCGACCTGAAACAGAAGAGAGGAAAAAACATGAAATTTTGTTAAATGAGGGTTAAGTATTTTCAATATGAAAAATGAAATGAATGACAAAATATAAAAAAATTGGATGTAAATAGGAGACTTGACGTCAACCTGTAATTTTGGCATATTTCAATAAATACATATCGCAAGTAGATGGGTTGGGCGTAGTGGATGTTGGTTATGAAAGTAAGACAAAAAGTGTTGGATTCCTGTCACTTATTTTTCGATTGGTTTATGCGGGTTTTATTCTCTATCTTATCGGAAGCAACAATTATACCCGCATTTTTGTCAATATTTTATCAGAATATCTTCATGAGTCACGTCACGCACGACAATTATTGTATTGTGCTTTGCATGCTCAAAGGAGTGTGCCAGCGTTCGTGCGAAAGCTTCGCCTTCGTTTTGTCTCAAGCCATAAAAATAATTTTTTGAAATTTCTTTTGGGGTGATATTGAGACATCAATTTTCTTATTTTGTTTGAATCCAAACAAGAAGGTTAATTTACAACAAAGCATCCTTCTCATCTCCTCATTCAGTCATGATACCTGGGATAATGTACGACTTCCGGTTGTAAACAAAGCGATTCCTCTTTGCCCCAATATTAGTTCAATTACTGGACCCTTACACGTCCCCTTTCTCACTCACCCTATTGGTAATACTATTGCCTAGCATGTAGTTAATTCTCAGGTGTGCTTCCCCTCTAGAACAGGCTTGAAGTGAAATGCATACCTTTCATCATAAAATATTCAAAAGGAAGACGAAAAGGCAGGTAGATGAGCACACCCGGGCCGGGTATCATTCTCATATGTCACGAAACACCAAAAACCAAACATAAATAAATAACTAAGCTCATCGCGTAATCAACTGAATCATCCCTCACGATCCCACGCACTTTTTCTCATCTTTGTTCCTCATCAGGATGATTTTGATGATGATACACACTATATCATATAAACCCATCAATTTTTTTCCGGTTTGTTTGGTCATGCCAATCATCAGTAAATATCTTTTTCCCTGTTTCTACCCCACATGATTTTCCACCATTTCCTTGTTAATTATGTTGTGGACCTTTAAAAATGAATGCATTTCACCTGGCCTGACCCCAGCCTGTTTTAATATTATGTATTTATGGTATGCAAAGTTAGAGCGGAAGTGGACTGGATAAATCAATAATTCAAACATGATTTTTCAAGTCTGTGCAGTTACCGTTTCGGGAGGATATTAACTTCCAGGTGCACGTTAAACATGGGGACTGGAAATTCCAGTCTGGAATAGAAGTGAAGGAGCAGGAAGTTGCAATCATTGTCATGAAATGAAAGGAACGAGATGGAAACAGAGGAAATCAAGGACAGTCCAAAAGCAACGGGACTTTGTGCTTCAATTACTTCCGTTGAGTTTATGTATGAAATTTTATGAATGAAACTAGTTAAAAAATGCTTTTACAATGAGTTTACTCTGCTGTAAAGAAAATCTCAAAGTAGATTGTTTAACTTAACGCTAAGTTTTATTTAATAAGGACCTGTGTAAATTTTAATTAATTAGATTTCCCACGGTTTGTTAACTGTGATTCGTAAAAAATTTAAAAAGTATGTCTGCAAAATGTATGATGGATGAGCAAATGAAAACTATTATGGAAGCGTAACTTACTTGAACTTTGTGGTTGATTCATCTTCCCAATCTCCACACCAAGACGTAGGTCCATTATCATTTCCAACAGAGAATTTAACAAACCACCTCTTCACTTCTCACAAAACAATGATTAGTTTATTTCAGTAAATTATCCGAGAGTTTCCAACTGCTTTCACAAGACACTTTATCAAAGGCACATGAAGTTCATTAGTTTATAAATCACCGAGAGTTATTTTCCTTGTAGGCTTTTTAAATCACTTTGCTTCCCATTGAACCTCCAAAACTAATTCAAGCAAGTACTGAACAAGTCACCCACGCAGGAGCTCAGTCACTGAAAGACTAAGTGAATCGTTAATCCCACATTTGATTTTTGACAAAACGGTTGGCTCATAAACTACTCCTACTTGTTCTAGGGTCGGCTCCCTTGTTATTAGTAATCACAATCACTTTCTCATACAGTTCCATCAGGCTAAGGGATTATCATTATCGGCCGCTCTGAAATATGATGCATTCATATTTACAAAAAGTACAACCTCGCAGCAACGAGACACTTTGCTTATCCGGTAGTGCTAATGTTGTTAGCTACTGTGTGAGTGAGTGAGTATAACTTAACATAGGATGATTATGTAGGGGTGACCTGGAATCAATAAGGGTGCATCATAACTCACCATATTTTCGGTATGTAGTTGTGCATGAATAAAATGCATGGGGTGCGAACACAACCCCTAGAATATCTGTACACACATTATGACATTTTGTACTTGCATCCCTGATGGATTAGATTACACCCATTATGATCATCGGGACACGACAAATGCTCAATTTAAGCATGTACGCTGCTTTTAAAGTTGTGCTGCATGGAATGGGTCTTCTTCGATCGAGGTTTAGCCATTTTTGAGGAGCATGGGGATTGGTCGACAGCTGGAAAGAATCAAGTCCTCCGAGTATCAAAATCCTATCCCATATTCTGTTGTCAAGTCCCTGCCTCCTAAATCCCTTTTGTGAATGAGTGACTGACTGACTGACTGAGAATCGAGGGGAAAAGCTAAAAGCAGAGATGGATGTAGTTCTGAATTGAATCAAAATGAAAACAAAAAGGTTTGGGAAAGCCAACAAGAAAATGATGTACATCTGCTTTTAAAACAAAAATTCATTTGAAAGTTGTGATTCCCAAACTGATTTTGAACATGAAAACAGTAGAACGAACCGATCTACTTTGCTAATATATTTAATAAATATTTGAAAAACATTATGGTACATTTAATTGCTACATAATTTCCACAAAGTTAAATTTTTCTCTTGGTCAATCTAAATGAACATGAAAATCTCCTATTCGAGATTCCAGATAATGAGAAAGCATCAAAGCCAACTCGAGCTTGTCGGCAGGGAGCAAATGATGTGTGAAATTATTCCCTAATCCTTTTTTCTTTCAGGTAAAATAGGGACCTTCGCCTTCCCATTGTATTTCCCCAGCTAATACCTTACTTGTGCAGTGAATGAGCTGAGTACTTCATAAACTATCAACTGCTTTAATCCTCACCTTTTGCTTTTTCATAGATTCTCATTTCCATAATATTTTAGCCATTCATTTCTACACAACATAACAGAACATTTTTAAGAGAGAGTGTATCTTTTTCGCTAGATTATTATTGACTGATACAATCTACAATCTCTTCCATTCATGTTGCTACCTTTATGTAAGAGTGACCGCTTCTGCGGTAAGATGAACATGTTGTTCTCCTCCTTTCCACCTCATCTCTTTCCGATCTAAAGTGACCCCCATTTGCATTATTTCCAATCGGGACGATGAGTCTCAATTCTCAAAATACTTTTAATGATGAGGATTTGCTTTGTAATAGTGAAAAACAGCTTTTGTCGCCATCAACTCTGTCTGGCTCTCCAAACACGGTAGCTTTCCGGCTTTGGGGCTTGGTCGGTGTGAGCAATCGAAAAGGCAGGAGTGGTGCGGTGTCCAGTCCTACAAAACCTATCTAAACATCTAACCTCGTTTGCTTTTCAGGAGCAAAATAATGTACAGTAATCCTTCAGAAATGGTTCTGGAATATATGTAATTCTTAAATTAAATATGGGCCCATCTCCTACTTTTGATCTTTCGGAGTTCATCACTTCAGAAGGGTTCGCTTTGTTACAAGTTTTTCTTCTTTATATTAGCATCTCCGGTACAATATTATTGTTACTAATTGAGACAGCATTATATCCACATCAAGGAACTCATCTGCTTAAATACCTCAGCAAACAAAGGAAAGAGAGAGATGCATGTCGTGCTTCTCTACGGCAAAATCTCTCTTATATGCATGTTATTTCAATGTAATGTTGATACTTAAGATAATTTTCAAGTTGTTGCACACTGTCTTTTCACCAGCTAAGCAAAATAAGCTTATCAAGTGATATTGGGGTGCATCTGCATCTCAATTTGGATTTCAAAGTGTTTCAAACACAAAAGTGCAACCGACAAACCCTTTTCGTTTATGTTCCACTCTTACATCTTGTACAGAATTGGTACCTATAGCTAAAGACATAAATATTGAAGTACTTGCATTATTTTCCGTCTCCGATTTCCTTCAAATTTTTTCTCTGGAATTTCAAGGACGTTTTAGCACAGAATATTTTTATTCAAATATTGAATGACCGGATGAGATCAAGGTTGCAACTTGCTTGAAGTTTTCTTTTCATTTTCGACAATTTTGAAACTTGAGTTGAGGTAAAAATACCGTTTTCCGCTTTTACTTTTATCAAGATAGAACCATGACCACAGACAAAGAACCTAGTACCTGTGCTTTAGTGAAAGGGTTTGGTTTTTTATGAAAATATGGAATGTTTTATGTAAAACTGGATTTAACATTATTTCCAGCTTTTTAAAGCCCAAAGAAATAATATATTTTCAAGTGAGAAATCCAACACGGATTCTTTACATTTTGCTAGAGCTGCAGACTTGTTGTCAATAAAATCAAGTGCTCAATAATTTAGCAATAGCATAGGTGCCATCTTACTAGTAGTTCTACTTGTAATCTGAGAACGATTTCCTCTTGCTCATGAAATTTGATAATGAGCAAAAACAAGATGTATAAAGTGGATAAAAAACGGGATGCATTGAGTGACATGACCTTACACTACCTTGCAGAAAGGTTTGTGCTTTGGGAATAAAGAACAAGTTTCATTTTTCAATCTTTTCATCTTCTGATGCAATCTTCCGCCCTCACCTTCTTGATATCAAGTTGAACAAGGAATCCAACCTTTGGGAGCTTCAATAAATTGGAGCATAGTGCAATTTGTTTGTGTTCTCTTTTCAGCTCAACAAAGCATACTTTTTTGTGCCCTTTTGACTGCCATCTTTTTTCACGTTATGGATGATTGTAAGATTGTAAGTCCTATCGTCAGAAGGGATCCACCTTCTCCTTCCTGTCTTGTATTTTTATCAAAGAAAGAGGACAAAAGGGAGTTCATAGTTAGCTCAAAAAGAAGCTGTGATTTTTGTACTATTAACTAACACAAAACAAACAAGAAAATAGTTTTTTATTCATCCCGTGAGAAACCTTTTCTTTCTTTTCATTCAGTTTTTCAAGAATGTGATTCCTTTTGTGAGAAGGAGCTAGTCTTAGGTGGCTAACATCTTGGAGAAGAATAAAGAAGTGCAGTTTTTACTACATTTTATTTATAAGTTGAGTTATTATTGTCCTGCCATTTTGTTCCAATGTGAAAAAGTTACAGAAACGAGTCTCACAAGTCTCAACTTACCAATTCATCTTAACTCCAACTCCAATCACTTTTCCTTTAATAATTTTACATCACCTTAGAAAGTGTCCAGAATGTCAGCATTCCATCTACATTGGTGAAATTAAAATGAAGCGTAGGCATTTTATTATTGGCATTTAAACCCATACAAAATTTATATTACATTAGTTCCCATTCAGCATAAAACTTTCTATTCCACAAATCGCCAACAAGCTTAAAATATTCGAATGACATTTGTTTTTGTAGGACGAACGCTTTTTTAATCCTCCCTTTTAATCGTTTCAGTCAGAAAACGAGACAGTCCGTTATAAAATCCCGAAAACAATCAACAATTCTCTCCTACCATTATATTCCAGTGCCAACTCAAAAGCAAATCTCCGACTACAAAAATAGAACAAATGAGTAAAATACAATGATACAAGCTACAAAAGCTGCAGTCGCTCGTGCAATATCACCAGCAGCACCCTCCACTGTTCTCTGCTTACTTTTCATTTTATGATACTGTAAATAATACAAAAGCATCGTTTCTATTCCCTTAAATACACGTAAAAGTGTGAGTGTGATGCGGCTGTCCTAATTCAATAAATAATCAGAGGGCTGGTTTTATAGTTCTTCTGGCCAAAAAGTCCCGGGTGCTGGTGAACGCGACTTTGATTCACTTCGCGACTCTCACCACCGCTTTTCCGATACAGATTTCAAGTGGCGGAGACCACTGCTCCAATTCACACTTGAAAATCAAAGAGTGAGTCGCTCAGTTTTGTTTGAATTTTATAATGATAATGAACCACTTATGCACACTACCTTCTAGTTTCAGCAAACAATGATCACAAACCAAAATAACGCCTGAGAAAACCAGAAACAGCATAAAATGATGATCACCAGTCGGAACATCCGCTCTTTTCAGGAGCATCGATTGTATTTTAATTCAGTTTAAACCCGAGTTAAAATTGAAATGAATTTTCCAGTTTACAAGGTGTGTATTAATTACTATCATCGAGAATCTTTTGAATGGCTCAATGCACGCATTGGTTTGGTTATGTAACAACGTTTCACCCATTCGCACTGACATTCTTTTATCATAAAGGGTTGAGTTTGCATTGAACCATGTAATTTGTGTACATTCTTTATTACTGTAATTTCACCGTGATGAAACCAAACCAGCGACAGTCGCTCGACCGACTGCATTCACGCAATTAAATATGCATTCGACTGTGATTTATTTTGGTGGTGATGTGATGATGACCAATTCGTGTAATAAAAGGGGTTGTCTTTCTCCTGCTGCTGGTTCTGGTTGTGGTGACATACTAAATCCAAGCAATACGGGATGACCGCATAAATATAAATGTTAAATACATTTCAATCATGAATTTGTGAGCCAACCATATTTTAAAATGATTATTGTCACTTGGCTTGCTTCATATTTTATAATGATCTTTGTCTTGTGAAGTATTATGATTAGGATACGTCCCTGTGCATTTATGCAGGCCAGAAATTATTGGGTACTTCTTTTTCACCCTGTTTTATTTGTGCAGCACCCACACACGGCTTTCAAACACTTGGCATTTATAAAACCAAATTTAAAATATAAAATCATACGTTTTCGGGTGTGAAAATGTTCAAGTGCTACTTGTCAATAAGCTACATAATGCGATAATAATATTGCTTTCTCATGGGTTTGCGGAAGCATGCTTTATTGAAGGAGAATAAGCATATGTCATGCGTAGTTCCCTGCTTTTCAAGAGTATGGGAGCGTGGACATTATTGAATTTCAATTGATGATCTCGTTTTTAAATTTAATTTTCATGTAGAATAATAGCTCGTTCCTCTGTGGGAAGAATGGATGAGAGAGAGAGCGCCAACATTTAACATTTCCATGAAAAGTTCATCATAAGTAAAATTAAGTATTTGTATGTAATTTGGACGACATTAATATTTATAATCCAAATTTAAAATTTAAAAATCTTAATAGATACAACTGCAGGTTTATGTGAAAGTACTAGTAGTAATTGGAACTCCGGAGCACTAATTTGCTCGAGTCAGTGTAAATTCTTAAATATTGTAAATGAAATTATTACTACTTCATATTATGTTGCAAAAAACCACTTGATCCCGTACTTAAATTAATACGTTCATAACTTTATAAGAGTTGAGATGTCTCAAAACTTTTAGGCAGAGGTTCCATTCTTTCCAGAGCTGAAATGAAAGAAACTTCAAGTCAAAAGTCAGACTTTGTTATCTCCGCCTTTTAACAACACGTCAAGCAGTTTAGTATAATGAATGAAGCTTCTCAAACCACAACTTGAAGTTATATATTCAAAACTTCTCATTATTTTTAATCCGCTTCTATCTGCTGTCGTCGCCAACGGATTCTTTCTCCCGTATTGCTTCTTTTTCTTTCTTAATCGTTCCGCTATTATCCGCATTCTTGCTTGTAAAATCAAAATTGGGTTGACTTTGGCCATAATCACCTCCTTTGTCTAGAGACAGGAAGAAGTTGCAGTTGCTCGTGGATGTGTCAGGTGAGAATTTATAATAATGAGCGTTCATAACCAGTTAGGTTTTTGGGATTGATTTTCAAGCCAAAACATGGGCTTCACATTGTTCCCAATGTTTGACTGCTGTTTGTAAAACCAAGACAAGTGTCAACAAGGTGGGAACATGATGACACGGTGGACAAAGGGGAAACAGTTAGTTGCGGACAGGTATATGTCCTCCATTTAATGAGAGAGCCTTTAATGATTTAACGACCTTGATGGACTTATGTCAATCATCCAGGTAGCAATAATTGTGAGGACTTGCCTTGAGGAAAAAAAACGCGGAATATTTTATGGTAAATGTTGACGATTAAATTAATTTATACGAAAGCAATTTATTATTAATGATGTAGATACTTTTGATTTTTGGTACATTTAATTAACGTCTTTTGACATGTTATAAATGGTTCAACAAATCGTTCCATGTTTTTTACCAAACGCGCTATGACTAAGAAATGCAATATGGAGTCATATTATTTATTCATATGCAGTGCAAAGTTGATGATTTCCCATTGTTGAGCTCTGATTTTC
>LJIJ01001249.1:0-51261 GCA_001718145.1 Orchesella cincta
ATTTGTTATACCTTGAGTTTTACGAAGAAATTCACATTATTCTTTGCTAATTGCATATAATGCTGCTGAGTTTAGTTAAGTTATTTCTTTAAGCTTAAAAATAATTACCCTAAAGTGCAACCTAAAAGACCCAGTTCGCCCATCTCATTAAAAATCTCCCGATGAAACATCTCTTGTCTACTTGCATTCAAAATCCGAGGAGCCAGTTTACTTTGAGCGTAGTCAAAAGTCATGTCACGGATTTTTCTTTCTTCTTCCGTTAGTAATCCATCCAAATTCAATGCATCCATGTTGTTGAAAGATGCATGGCGCTTGGAATTTATTAGAGCGCTCACTGAATGACATTTGTGTAGTTTACTGGATTTTGAAACAATCGATCGGGAAAAACTAAATACAGACATTTTCTCACGACTTATTTAGCACAAGCTCACAAAATAAGTACAGTTCGCGAAACAAGGTTCACTTCTCCTAAAAATGAAGTTCTATATATGACTGAGAATCAAGAGGGAAATATGTCAGCTAGTTTTTATCGCATTTTATCATTCGATTATGATTCTGTATAAAGGTCAATGTAACAAACTATAGATGTCATTATAAGTTTGAGTGAAGCAAGGATTCAGGAGTACCTCAGTAAACTAAACTTGAAACAGTAGTAGTAGTAGTTTGCCTGACAGCTCGAAAATGCAGATGGAAGATCTCATGACTATTATTTGATGACGATGACAGTATTTATTATGAACAACAAGTTATTAGCGATTGCATAACATGGTTTGATAGCATACGAAACTTATCGGCAGCCCAACATTGCGGCTTCTTTTCAGTCAATATTTGAATAGAGAGAATTATCACCAGATGTAATACCATGTGCTCTTCTTCTTTTGGTTTCTGCTCCATGAAAACATTTCCACACATAACATGATACATCCACTAGGCAATCTCTTGTAAGTTGTTAGTAACATAACATCTCTGTAGCAAAATACATATGACGGAACGTATAGTATGGAAGGATGCAGATTACAGATAATAATGTTATGGAGATCTTGCAAGTGGCAGAATACAGAAGAGAATCTGTGTCTGTTAAGTGAAACTTCGATATACGACAGAAGGACGAATTTACCGAATCTTTCAACTGTTTTCTAACGAATAAATAGCTTTATTAGTATAAAGTTTAAATATAAGTTGAAGCATCATATTTCTATCCTGCGCAACATTACGGGATGACAAGCCGGGATATTATAGAACTGTGAGTTTTGTTAGCAGGACGGAAATTGAAAGCAAGTGAAACAATGAATGTTAAGTGAACAAAGATGAGTTGACAATAAACATGAAGGAAGATTGCTAACTGGGTGTACTCCTTTTCTTTATTGGAAGCACGAGGAGTTATGATGGTAAGCTGTGATGGCAATTAATATGTAATTTGCACACAAGCCACATAAATTTACATATATGGTGTCAGTGTTATTGGATATATGTGTATCATGACCCATTATGAAAGCACTCCATTTGCACTGGTTGATTATCAAGTACGATAAGCATAAAAACGGCCAATAATAAACGTCTTATCATGTAGCCTGGTGTGAATATCCGCTGATTGAGGACACAAATGCGATCCTTTCAGCCACCAGTAAACTGCCTGGAAGAGGCCCGGAACAGGCTCGGATGTATTGTAAGATTTCCTAAATTCTTCTAGCCAAAATTTGACTTTCAAAATGTTTAATTAATTTTCATATTCCATTTTTGTTAGCCTGTGATGTGATATTGTAGCATGTTGGAAAATTTTATTTTTGGGCTTAAAAAGCGAACGTTTTGTTTGTGCTCGTGACATTAGATACCCGTCCAGTTCTACAACATTTTGCATTCTTTTGTCACTTTTCACAGTACTGCTTAGATAAGAAGCTGATTTACATGGAACTTATTTGAACTCTGGCCTTGGAAATTCTAGATTCAGCACCCTGAATTTTCAAAGGTACGTACCTATATATTCGTAAATGATGTTAGCGGGCTACGACAGCTATATATAACAACCTCTCAATATCAATTTACGCGCTATTCCTGTAATAAATCTGGCAGAATTGAATTTTTTGTAAAATCATACACCTAACCTATATACATATCTGAACGTGCTAGTATGGCGTGTAACTGGATATCTACATTTAAAATACAATCCAACCAAGCCCAGAAGTTTCCGGATAAATGTCTCATGCATTTCCCTTCGTCTATCGATCAATTTATTAGTTTGCGGCTGTGCTTGTGAGACGACACGAGTTTTTCTGACAGTAGAAAGGCAACGGGATCCTATTCGGGTCTGCATACATTTTGCTATATACACATATTTGATTGACATAACTAGCTCGCACTACAATGCATCCACAGCGACCTTGATTCGACCGTGTGAGTCCAATCTATTTAAAAGAGGACTAACAAAAAACTGTCTGTCATTTAGCATCTTTCAACAATCGTTATGCAAGTGGAATATGGTGCTGTATGCCACACAACGAGACGGACAAAACAGAACTACTGATTGTGAGATATTTTGTGCAAGGCATACGGTTAAATTCCTTACTGCAATCCATTAGCTGTTTGCAACACTCTTTTTAAGAGTTGCGTATGCGTATCAAAAGAAACGGTACACAAACTAGTGGATTTTGTTTTCTGTATTTACCTTGTACAAGCCTATTGCGATGATATGAAGCCTAAAGCTGTGCTGATTACCACAGATGAAGATAGTACAAACAAATGAATTCACAGCTGGATGCTGGTGCAATTCCATTTCTGCCTTTTGACACAACTCCCCATTTTCTTACTATATTGACTTACGAAACTCTTCTCAGCATAAACTTTTTGGGATTCTTTCATTCGTTTTTTTCATAGCAAGAAATTGAAACTACATGCATACGAAGTATTCCCCATTAAATTATCACGGGAGTTGCGAAAAATAGGAGAGAGAAGACAAATTGTATATAAAAACTTTAAAAAAAATAAATTATGGGTTAAAAAGTGTCGACAAAAGATGGATCAATATAAAACGAGCATCGCTTCCATCTCCTATTCATCTTTTCTCTTCATCTTCTCCCCATGCATGCCTAAATAAAACTGCACACACATGATGTGCGAGTTAGCTTTTAACGAGCATGTAGCAATTCAATCCACATGCATGCTATAGGTACATAATAAGACATGCAAAACATGCTTAATACTAGTGACATATGTACCTGAAAAATAAATAGTGAAGATGTTGCTTTATTTTGCTTATATCGTTATCACCAAAAGATCAGTTGGTATAAGATTAAGGCTAAAGAAGTCAACTCTTTTGTTGCATTACAGACACACTTATAAATGTGTGTATGTAAATATGTACTTTACTTTAAATCTAATGCAAACCACATATCATCTTATCTAAATTCAGTCGGATGTGTCATCACGTAGATATGTACTTTGAGCCAGTATTTGAAGTGTACTCATATTTTACTCAGGTATCAAATTTATAATGATCAATAATGTGTTATATTATAACTCATCACAGTTTACACTTTGTAATATCATGTGTATGTAATCCTTAATCCATAATGGCACAGATTGTATTATTCTCCATCCAATGCCAATTCAACAAACTGTGTGTACTTACGCGTAGCTTATCTGCTGGGGTTTTTGTGCCATGCCTCAACCTTTTTTGAGCACTTACTTTTGCGTCCTGTTAATGAAGCTTTATATATAATATATATAGCATAGAGCCATGTATGTGTGTAGACAGACAAGTAAAAAGTCAGAAGAAAAAGCTGCCACCTAAAAAGGCACACATAATTTTTACCTGCGGAATTTTTACTAGAGATTAGCTTATGCGTAGCAGAGAAAGGAATCGTATCACATCATCTGTATCCGTACAAATTGCCATCTGCTGCTGTTGCTCGGATGAATTTTATTTTGGAATACTATATAGTGTTACCCTACGATGAAATTGCATACATATTATGTATATCCACTCACAAGGTGATATACACATTAGCCACATAAATATTTAACACAATATAATTATTGGGATATGTATTAGCGAATGTTGTGTTGGCTCTTTAATGTGTCTCTCTGCCTGATGTGATGTCTATGTATAATAGTTAACTTTCTGCCAGTGCAGAAACCGGTTTCCCAGAGAGCGTGAAAATGTGCCGATTCCCCCGTGCCATATACTGGCCTACTGACTACTGACTACGCGACGAGATTAAATATGTATCAAACTCATTTTAATAATCTCTCGCTCTTGCCTTTTCTTCTTCTTCATCATTCTCCTGAGTTGAGCTTTGAGTAAAAAAAGACGTCATCATCCTTTATGTTTTTTTACTTTTGCCATTGGGCAAAAAGTTTTGCTTTTTTGGAATAACTCATGTGTCTTCTAGTGAGCGATCCGAAGTTGCAAAGTCAACAGCACATTTTTTGCTGACTTGTCAGCTCAGTTCAACTCAGGGAAGATTGTATATAATAATATCATTAAATGTGAAAACTTTTTGTAGTCTTCTCCTTATTCTTCCCCACCTACCAAATTTCTTTCTCATGTGGCCAGTGTGATAATTGGAATTAAGTTCATCTGTCTGTCAGTTGGTATAAAAAGCGGACCATTGTTAATTGTGATGTGATGTGTTGATGGGCAAGTCATACATAGCCACAGGCCAAAATACCATCTGGACAACTATTAACAATAAATTTGTTAGTTCCAGTTCTGGATAAACTTTTGTTAAATGAACACATGGCCATCCAAGCCAACAATAAACATTTAGGTACTTTTCTTTCTTTTCACAACGAGTGAATTATAAGTATAACGCAAGGAATGCCGTAAGGCTCTAGCCTTGTTGAAATCGAGAGTCTGAAAGAAAGACAGAGAGCAAAAGAGTGTGTTGGTGGTGTTGATTCTAGAGCTGAGTCAAGTAGGTGACTGGAGTGAGTGCAGACAAAACCACTTCTAATCGAGACCGCAACGTTTAGGTACGAAATAAGTGTAAACACAAAAGATTTTATGTGAAAATAGAACACCAGTTTTTACTCCATGCGCAAAGAAACATACTCCAATGCAATGTTCAATTTGCTATGGGATATGATATGGTTTTATATACACGTTTTTATAATGTAGGGCACCAGTGTGAAACTGAAAGTTTTCATTCATTTTTCGTGGAAACCACGTGAAATGGAAAATAGAAAGGTTTTAATCATGACCCAAATCTCAAAACTTTGACAGAAAGAGAAGCTGTGAAAGTCTTCCTTTGTTAAGTGTAATTGCATTGATGATGATGTACATGTGTGAATTTAGCAAAGCAAGCTGGCTGCATAGCTTCGAGCACATGTTGAAGTACCAAACACCACATCTAGCAATCACTCATGATGACTGAAATCATGCAATTTTAATATTGCTACCCCTATTTGAAAAAAGTGGTATAGTTCCTTGCCTGCATGAGATGCAATAGAATGCAAACAATACAGTAATGCAACTATGAATTGCGTGGTGCATGCATACTGTGCTGTTTTTTGAGTTCGCAATAATTTTAACCTTCAAATTTATTAGTGTAAAAAAGCTTGAAATTGCATGCACCACTCTGTTGCAAATATAAGTAGACATTACATTTAAATGAAACAATGAAGGTACACAAAATGTAACCCAGCACACGTCTAGGGCAATTCGATGAGTGACAAGAATGGTGAAAATTATGGAATCGTACTTCAATCAATGTCAAAGAGAACAAGTGGCAACACCAGGTATAAAATGATACACTACGAGCGACATAAAATGGAGAATAGGTCATTAAATAAGTGGAATGCAAAAAACTTAATATGTTTACATATTAATTGCGTGGGTCAGTACTCAATACTCTCAAAATGTTATTGGGTACTAACTGACTGACTTTTCTACAGTCAAGAGTAGGTAGCTGTAGTGCGACATGCATATCATTATTACATGACGTTTTTTGGTGCATCTGTGATTATGATCATACCACAAACTTGATTTGCCTTTGAGTAGGATATTTTATTCTGTGTCTATGCCCATACAAGTGTAAAAAAATCTAAAATAAAATTTGAATAAATGCATCGTGAAGCCGCTGGCATACCATACATAAAGATGACTAAGGTACCGAGCTCAATTATCAACAATAAAATGAAATTGTTTCTTTTTCTTCTTCTTTTTTGCAGCAACCTCATCCATCCATTCGACCAGCCAAATTTTTTCATGACGCGTCTCCTTTCCTGAGTTTGTCGTACGATATGACTGCATCCCTTTTTGAAGTTTTATGTGGCCATCATAAACATTGCATTCCTATATAATTATCCGAAACAGCTATAACTTCAAAAAACAAGCTCTCGTCATCATCCAAAAGTCTTGCCAAGTTCAAGACCACACTTATCCAGAAAGCGAATGTGTAATTGACGCCCTTCAGTCTCTGCAGTGGATCACGCAGTCCTACTAAAATGCAATCACAGAACTCTGCCAACTAGCTATATAGTTTTTTGTTCGTCTTCTTGTGATGGTAATTACATGGTATAAAACTTGACTGCAGAATTGCATAATGCCAAATGAATGACTGTGCTTGCAGTCATAAAAAAGGAATATTATATGAAGGTTTGGTCATGGCATTATTTAGTTCCAGTTTTTTATTCTTTTCTTGTGGAACGGAAGGTAATAAAAACACTTTTACCGTGAGTCGGTGCATATGCTGCATAGAATACCTATAATATATACAACGGGCTCAAACTAAAAAAATTTTATGATAAAAAAACATTTTCGAAACACTAGTTTATCCCAGTTTACACATGCAGAAATCCATATGGCTGAAAAGCAGTTTGTTTTCATGTGCACCTAAATTGCACTAAAATTGAACTTTGAACATTTCTACATTCTTCCGTATAAGAGGATTATACTCCTTCACAGTTGATTATCTGTGTTTGTGCAGTTACACAACGCAGCACAGTCAACATTCAAATCCTACCCTAATCCCCAGATGAGTTACCAGAAGCTTTGGGTGACCTGCACTCACAAAACAAGCAGAATGATGACCATGTGCGCGTCAAGAGGAATTTTCGCGAAATACTTTTCAGAAATCACGGTGGAGCCCGTGCTTTTCCTATATATGCTCTCCACTTTCTCTCAATATGCTCTTTTTCAAGATCTCGTCTACTCCAAAGTGTGTTGGACCAGATTCTCAGTTGATTCCAATGTCTGTCAAAATTTACACAAGGAGGAGTATAAAGAACAGTTGGAAATCGTGCAAAGACTATCCTCTCATTGGATTCTCATGTCAACCATATCACTCGTGATACCATCAATACTCATAGCAATGTATTTGGGATCATGGAGTGACCGCTTTGGAAGAAAGTGGCCAGTAGTATTCCCTCCTCTTGGGGGAGTTTGTGCGTGTCTAGTGTATATAGTGATTTCAGTGAGAGATGACGTCCCTGTTGATTGGATTTGCTTGGCGTCACTCTTATCCGGATTGAGTGGTGGATTTGTCAGTTGTATCATGTCTTGCATGACATATGTGGCATCTGTCACATCAGAGGCAAATCGTACCGTAAGGATTTCACGGTTGGAAGCAATGACTTTTTTCGGTGGAACTGTTGGACCTTTCATATCTGGGTCAATGCTGGAAATTACAGGACATGCTTATGCATTCTTTTATATGATGCTTTGCTATGCTCTAGCATTTTTCTATGCTCTCCTATTCGTCAAAGATATCACAAGCGATGGGATCATAATTCAAAATGATGCTAATGTGGTGGGAGAAGGTCAAAATAGGAGTGAGAGATGCAGAAACAAGTCTTCTGACACGATCCCATCATCCGTGGTAGCTACAACGCTTTCCACTTCATCGGGTGGTGAAGATCTGGAACAAAAGGAAGGCTTGCTATCAGCATCAGATCTACACGTTATTGAAGCTATTGATGTCACCACAAGATGTGCTGTGGGCGACGATGATTCTCAAAACTGCATGAGTAGTTGCAAAAATGGTGGCAACTGTTTCGTTGATTTCAGCTTGCCTGATGTTGCACAATCAGCTTCCATCTCCCATGTCATTAATCAACACAAAGGAGATGGAGAAATGCAAGAGAAACAGTGCGAAGGTGAAGACTCGACTATAATTGCTGTGGTTGCAACTAACCACCACCACCATCCACATCATGGTCATCCCCACCATCTTCAGAACAATCGAAACAGTATGGGAAGCAGCGGAAGAAACAGTAGCTTGCATGGTCATGATGACGGTTCCTCAGCAGCATCAGACGATGATCAAAGAAATATTCTTCGCAGTAGAAGACATTCTAGCACTCTGGGGGATGATGAGAGAGAAGCAGAATCCTCATGCTGCTTAAAGTACTTTGGTACCGCTCACTGCCTATCGGCAGTAAAAACGGTTGTGAAGAAAAGGGAAAACGGGAAAAGGACATATCTGATTCTGTCTCTTTTGGCAGGGTTTATGTTCATGGTCATAACGGCAGGTAGGGAGAAAGTAAAAATAAAAGCTTTACAGTTACGTGCGTATAAATATGTGAGAGTACGTTGGAATTTCATGCTATATCAATTTCATCTCTTCTGGTTACTTCTTTCAGGAGAAATGGATGTTGCTTATTTGTTTGCACGAGCTGAACCATTAAAATGGAATTATCAGACATATTCGTACTACTTTGGTTTCAAATACGGGTTTGGAGCTTTCGTGTTGGTGTTGGCGATGCCACTTTTTCAGAGGATGGGTGTTGAGGACTCGACACTGGCGATTCTGGGAATCATATCAAGAATGGCAGCTTTGGTTATTTATGGACTTAGCGTCAACACGTACATGGCTTTTTCCGGTAAGTTGACACCTTTTGAAAATCAACTTTAATATGTGTTTGACATGAGAATAGTGAAAAGTGATTTCCGGGTAGCTATCAAACAGGCTTGTTGTTTACTGGCGGCCAATTTTTGTATGAAAAATAGTGACGCTCCTCATGTTCTAAAGCCTGTTATGATTTGATGGCTGTCATGTGTCGTTTGAAGATGCAAATATGTATATATATTTGTCGACAAACTCGTCAGATTGGTTTTTGCCAACATCACTAGCCAGATTATAATACTTTTTCATGGTAATACGTAGCCACGCGTATAAATATCAAAAGCAGGAATGTACGGAATGGTAAACTTGAGCTGTTTGCTTTTCGTTCTTTCTTGGAGACAATGTTCTGGGAAAAGATATCTGTCTGTATTCCTGGAAGCTGTAAATTGGATGCTACGATGTGGAAAATCAAAATAATTTTGTTGACTAGCAATTTCTATGAATCTTTTACTCAAACAAACGCTCTTCGCTTAACATGCCATTAGAAAGAAACTTACGGTAAAAGGAGCACTTGTAGTGGGGTTTAATATCCTTGCATACGAAATACACACTCACTTAAAACGCTATTAGATAGATGTCATGTCAAATCGCATCGGAAATGTTATGTATTAAACGCGTCAAGTCAAATTGGTTTTTAATATACATTAATTATTCATTCATTTTTTCGAATAATTTTCAGTTCCACTCGTTGCGGTCTTTAGTGTTTTCACCATACCTGCAACAAGGTCGCTGCTTTCCAAGCTTGTCAACCAGGATGAACAAGGTAAGGAACAAGTTTGGTTGGAGTTAGTTTTAAGTTCTATTTTTATTTCAACAGTAAGGATACAGCTTTTCCTAAAGAAAACATAAAAGAAGTTAAAATTAGAGTGATATCTGCAAAAATTTAACGTTGAACCTTTAGCAATAATTTAACAGCCAACGATCATGTCTCAGTACTTTTGTTTCATGGAATTCTGCAAAACATTCTATTTTCGGAGGGCTACGTAGGTAGAAACTACACACGTCCTATTATGTTGTGTGTGCTTTTTATCAAGCTTTGAAACTTATTTGATATGAGTTGTTTTGAAGTTCTCGAGAATTGGCGTAAATGTAGAAAAGTAGATATGCCTACGTACAAAAGTAAACTAATCCAATCACCTTATGTTATTAAATTACAGCCATCATGGGGTCTATTTACGTTCCTTTTCGTTAGAGAAACATGATAATACTAAGTGCATCTGAATAGTACGTGCAACATCTCGCAATTTGTAATGGTTTGAGCTTGAGCAAAGCAAAAAGCTATCTACCTAATACTGTCTTTATGGGGTGTTTTGAGAACAAACTAGGTCCCTTCGGGTTTTGTTAATTCTTCTAACAGTAGTTGTACTATAAAATGTTCATTTTAAACGCGCATACCAAATCAAATCTGAATTACCTCTTTTCGCCAATAATATTTGTTATTTTTTGAAATGACATGTCATACCGATCACATATTCAAGTTTAATTTTCTTGTTTAAGTTAGTTTCTAAATAAGTTGATCGGAATAGGCTAAAACCAACTGCCCTAGAAGCAATATGATTTTCTACAATGCTAACAAGATAATCGAAACGATTTGAGGAAATTTGTATGGAAATTGAAGTCAAATTAGGAATGATTTTTCATTTCTAAGGGCACTAATCGTAAGAACACATTTGTTTACAAATTGGAAAAACAACTTTAAGACTTTTTGTAGAAATTATCATACAGCACACTGTCACTGTTAGTGCATAACTTAAAGTAAACAGGAAATTAGTAACTTCCATAAAATGTTTCTACTATCATTCAATAAGGAAAAAGCAATGTGAACGAAGCGTGGTAAACATTAAAAAATGTGTACTACAGGGTAAATACTTAAAGGGTGCCTACACGGCTTCTGTGGAAGTCGAAACTCCACAAGGAATTCAGTTCCTAATTCAGTAGCATAGGTTTAATACTATATTTAAGCCCTTATAACACTGTAAGATTTTATTTACTTACTAAACAAATGCTAAGCAAACAATTGCATACGTAGAAACCGAACACCAATCAAGTTCATATTAATCTACATTGCAAATTACAATACCCTCCGGTAAAGCATTTCATAATTTCTGCTACATACATACTTAGTCGAACACTACATTAGATAATATAGTCAGCTCCAAAAATTGCGTTGCTTTGTGAAACATTGCGGTTTACTTGTACAGTTTGGAAAACAGTAAACATGTTATTGTGTTTCACAGGGAAAATGTTTGCGTTTGTTGCCATGATGGAGGATCTCTGTACCCTGTCGGCGTCCCTCATTTTCAATAGTATTTACCCGTTGACAAGGCCCATTATGCAAGGACTCATATTTCTGCTGGCAGCCGCAACTCTCTTCATTCCAATAATCCTGATGGGGTACGTTTTTTGATACGCCATTATATGAACCCATTTCTGTGCAATTTACATGAAAGACTTGTCACGCGGTGAAAGCACATTTTTCCGATAGGTGAAACATTACTCTTAAAAATTGACAAATTGTGTCTTTTAGGTATGTCCGGTGGAAGACTCTAAAATTTCAAAGTGAGGAGTCGTCGAGATTATCAAAAGCCCACTTGCACTCCGTCGAAGCAACCGATCCAGCAGCCCTTCTTTGCATCCCAAAGGATTTTGAAGTTGGTAAATAAATGGGGTTAAAATGTTATAAAATAATTTCCATTTCATATTAATTAATGCATTAATGCACGCAACGCTAGCAGAATCTCTCATTTCCATTTCAGATTGCAAAGAGTATATGTTATCTGAATGTTATGTTAGGGATACACACACACTTTTCGAACTTCCAGTAGAGTACATAGACGTGTAAATTATAAATGTAGCTAGTGGTAAAACTTTTTAATGTTGCATTATATTTTTCCTAATATTTTAAGTCAGTTCGTATTCCCTAGCATTTATCATTTAGCTGTGGAAAGCACCCTCATACCAGGTAGGAATTTTTGTTTTCTCTCACAAGTTCAAACATCCGTTATGTATATTTACGCTTTCTACAGCACTACACCAATTCAAAGTCCCCCGTGGGTTTTTCCACAAGAAATTCGTTTTCGTTTAATGTTACTAGTTGCGTACGTAATAGTTAGGCAGATCTTCAGAAAGATGGAAGCGGATATGGTTTCTAAAGATATACATAATATTTAACGCACACCCATATTATTGCATAATAACATAATAAGGGAACAATTTTGGCATCACACTTGACTTGGTACAGATCAAAAGGGTTGGCTTCAAGTAATATTCGCATGTTTCAAATTGCAAACATAGTTGTGACAACTTGAGACTGGCAAATAATAGGATTAAAGTTATGTACAATTCATAGAAGTTGAGAAATACCTTCATTATAGTAGAATGTTCATGTAACATGAGCGTAGGGAGAAAGTGGTGAAAGTTGGTTTCTATTTGAGTAGACGTTTCGCATTTTGTTGTTGTCTTTATCCTTTCATAAAATAAATGACGTTATTAGATAGTGTGGGGGGGACCTGATAATCTCGAGGAACCAATATGGAAAGCATAAGCAGTCCTTGTAAAATGGTAATTGGCTTTTGGTCTCATTCATTATAGAAAAGTGAGGATTTCAAAATGATAGCATTGCAAAAATAATATTTTCTATTTTTAAATTTGTTATATTATGAAGATTGGTGAAATTCTAATCTAAATGAAAAGCAACTATATAAACTTATTAACACTATTGTTGGCCAAGTGCATGAATGTGATTTTGGGGCGAGTTGAGTTTAACCACCTTATCTTCTCAACACACACAAACCAAAAGCACTAGGCTTATTCGAATAAGTATATTCAATTGGAGTACATTATATGCGTCTTGGCATGCATGGAATTACTTATGAAAAAGTACATACTTTATACACTACTTTTTGTTGATTCATAGTTGGAAACACTAGCGATATTAGGTGTAATTAGGTGTAGGCGATTATCGATTACAGCCAGATTCAATCCGACATAAGTAATCTTTCGGTTCATTGTACATATTTAGTGGATTGTTCTCAAATGCTAGTAAAATTTTCAATTGCTTGCCATGTGCATAATGAAACAATGTGTGCAAATACATGTGTTAAACATTGCAACAACACAACACCTTAAGGCATAAGAACCTCGAATAGGACTAGCATAGTGAAACTAAGAATCATACGTTTATACTAACTCACGTGGACAATTGCTTACGTAGAATAGAAAGTACTCTTGTATTATGTAAGCAAGTTAGATTAATGTTTGTGTTATCTTATGGTAATCGTATTACAATAGGTAGTTCCAGGAAAGCTTTTGTTTCTCACTTGAAATTAAGACTGATGATGTAAGCAGAGAGTGAGCAATGAGAATTGCTGAGTATCTTATTCCTCATACGAACTTCTTGTAAAAACCTTTTTGTATAAATGTATGATATGAACCAGATGGCCAGAAGTGAACACATTTTCGAAATAAACGAGAACGCGTATAGTGCAACATGCCAAATTGATGATATTTTTCAATAATTAGGATTGAGCTTATCAATCTGCTCTCCATTTGAATTGTTTGGCAGTCGAGCTTTGAATCACATCACAGGTTTAGGGAAACGTAGTCAATATGATGGCATGAAAGTTGGGTTTAGCTGTAGGTTGTACGTAAGTAAGTAGACATAATATAATTCATATAGCATGTTAACGTGTAAGGGTACTTAAAAACTCATTAGTTATTTACTTCATACTACGTTATATGCCATCGCATAACGTTTGTGTTAGAAAACTATCCACCTCATCCACAGGGAATATGTCCAATGCTCTTTAGATTCCCTGGAAGGTTTTAGCAGGAAGCAGCAGAACCTAAGGATAAAGTAATAGTTGAGCTGTGTGGTTTGAGGAATTCAGGGTTGATTGGCCGGAAGCTTTTGCAACCTCTGTATCTGTATATAAACCGTGTTATTTGTACATGTCCAAATTGAAATGGAAGGATCTCATTATTGTTGTTGTTACATTATTCTCTTGTGTTTAAAGTATCTATCTATAAGCATGTCACAAACTAAATAGAGTGTAAAATTTGACTGACTGACAGACTGTGAGTGGTCATCATCGTATAACTTTCCTTATTAATTGTTGAGCTCATATATTAATATGATTTTTAGTGAAGATAGGACAGTTACTTAACGGGCGGTCGAAAGCATACATAGCATTTATATTATAAAGTATGGCATTTTAAAAACTACATAATACATTTACTAAAAACCAGATTCAGAATATTTATAACGAGATTTTAAAATAGAAATGCTAAAGAAATTAAAAGTTTGCATTCAACGATAATTATCAGAATTACAGGACAGTGATTTCTTCAATGAACACACTCAATGAGCAACGTTGACAAAGTAGCATTCAAGGTAAGCGATTATAATCAACTTCAGGCGTTTATTTACCAGTCAAAAAATAACACCCTGGGCCGAAATTCAAAAAAGGCGTTTTTAAGCTGGTTCATTCTTAATCGCTGCCAATAGACGATTAAAATGAAAATAATCGCTGAATTTTCCATCAACCTGTCAGCTTAAGATCAGACTATTTCCTTGAATTATCCATGAGAAAACCTAAAAGTGTTTGATACGCGAAATTTCCTGAAGATATTACTCATGATTCATTGGGTGCTAGCCGTGTAACACTCGAGTACCGATTGGATCATTTAGTTTAATGCATAATTAACGAGATTTAGAATTAAATATTATTTTATTTAATTAGAAAAATAACAGTTAGATATAAAATGAATACAAAAATTGATTCAAACTTCTTTTTAGTAGATTCAATGAAATTCTCACGAACAGCTGCATATCGGCGTATTATAATCAAAAGTGAGGTTTATAATCCTATGCCCACCCAAAATAATCCAACAAAACCCTCAAAGTAACTGATAAAATCAGTTCAAATTTCAGCTAATTTATAAACCATCCGTTTATAATCGCTTACTTTGAATGATACTAATGACGTTGAAACAAAATGCGAGTAGTAACTTATTTTTTCTGATGAAAGGTTTTTTACTAATCAATCCCTTACCTAAGAAAACAACACGGAGGATTAAGGATACAGTTAGTAATTTCTAATTGCTGATTTGCCTAAAACAAAACTACTATACATAAAATCGAAAGACTGAATTGGAGTTACCAGAAGCCATTAAAAATATTTATACAATATTCTGTACTAGAACCATAAAACAGCTCGGCGAGCTCAAAGTATACAGCTCGTGGCCAATAAACTAATACACTCCCTTAAAACAATCATGCCCACATACCACACCATCATAACGTTTTACTGATCGAAGCAAATCCCACATGATATTTTTGCAAGCAAACATGAGTGTGATACTGGTAAATTAAAATTTAGTTTGTTAACCATCATCCGAGCTTTTAACCCGAAAATTTTAATTCGATTAGTATTTATTTTGATAAGTTGCCCTAAAAAGAAACTTGGAAAAATTAAATTCCAAAATAAAACAGCGATATGAAAATGGTGGCCAAAATGTTTTATTTTACCCTATTACTTCATCAATGAAATGCACAATAAGAGATCACACTATAGCATTATTAATAGATATAAAGTTGTTATGTTGGTCACCTTTAATATGAACATTTTACTTGTGAAGGTGAAATTGACCTTCCTTAACAATTATTGCCTGTGTTATATTATATATAGGCATTATGTTTACTATATGTCTTGCTTAGCTAGTACGTGAAAGGTAAATGCTTTTCATGAACGTCTGCCTGTGACGAGAGTAGGTAGAAAAATCAAAAGCTATGCAAATCATTTATTCCTAAAAAAATGAATACTAAAAAACAAATTCCGCCTCATAAACATACTGTATCTCGAAGTAACTTATATAAAATTGTATATATTATTTCAATCCAACGGGATCCTCACATTTTGTCTTGAATCTCTGTGGCAAACGCTTGCCACATATGATTGGGCAAGACCGCTTCGAGAATGGCTAAAATCGGCACTATCGGAAATGTTTTGCTTGCAAAAATTGTATGACTATCGCAACCAACGTAATTTAGGTCGACTGAAAAAGGAAATCTTCATGTGGAAAGCGACCAGAGATCTGTTTGGCAAATATAACGATAAGGACAATGAATGCTAAAGTGAAAACTCACCATTTTTTGACCATGTTCAGTACTCCCGTACTGCAGTACTACACGACCCCGTTGAAATGATGATCTGTGATTAGTGTGAAAGAAAAATTAATGTTTGTCCACAAACAAATGCAGAACGTACCTATGCTGCCTTGTGACGTAAACAAATTATTAGCATAGGCCAAGATCTCGTCAGCGAAACTTAACCCAATCCCGGATTCAAAAGACAATGCCAGCCCAAAAGCAAATCCTCCCGGCAACCCAAACCTAGTTCTTTCGATGCTATACTCAAAAGGGCCCACTTTTGTTGACCAACACTATGATCTGCATGTTACTTGGCGTTCTGCTTCGACCATTCAAATTTCATGAGGTCTAAGCGACAGAAAATCAGTCGCTTTTTACGAACCAAACCCAGTGCCCAAGTTGACCGCTAACTGTTAACTGTTCATCTCTTACGATTATGGGGATGATGTGTTTTTGGTAAGAATGTAAGATAAACACAATCTGGCATGTTTATTTTCATTCCATTCATTTCAACAGTCTCTAAAGGGCTTTATTACTTACGTCAATTTCTGTTTCACCAAAGAAAGGTTACATAAATGCTTCAAATGTGTTCATTCAAACTTTTATGAAAAGAAAAGCATCAAAATAATCTTGAAGGCGGAAGTATCGAAGGAGCACAATGTATCAATTTAACGTAAATTTTAAGCTCCATTTTATGTTTATTCTGAATAAAAATTCGAGACCGTGACTTTCTTCTGATCTTTCATATATTTTTACAAGCTTAAAGTTCTGCAATTAACATTAAGAAAGCTTAGTATTTTCTATATCAGAATACTGAGCTAAATCCCTTCTATACCAAAAACCAATTTCATCTTACATATATTGAGGTATCTGATGACATTAATATCTCACATCCTCGAGGCGGCGGAGGGAAGTAAGGAACTGCTGCATTGCGGACTATAACTTTGAATCAATACTGAACTCAATTTTTAATATTTTAAATCACGAACATGTCATATGAAGTCCAAATGAATTCGTGGAAGGATATTCCTTTGACAAGCTACATAATATGTCATATATGATATATCAGATGGCGTATCACAAAACGAAATAAAGTCCTTCCTAAAAATGGAACATCAAAAGAACGAGAACTGAAACGGACAGATCAGTTATTCTCTTCTCTCAAAAATGGCATCCGTTCCTTCGTATGTTCGTGTAAAACATAAAGGTAAATCAGAAGTCTGTGAGAATCTCTGGTGTAAAACCAAAAACCATCTCTGTGCTGAATAAACAAAAACGAAGGACGATTTGGTACTAATTTCTCAAGTGACAACAATGGCATATCATACTAACATGACGAATACCAGAATTCCACTTCTATAAAGGAAACTAAAATTACTTATTATAATTATTCCATAAAAAAGGAAGGCAATGTTAACTGTCTAACATTAATATCTAATGCCAATTGGTCAGACTTTTTTCAATTAAACTATTGTACAAAACTGATAAAAATGCCAAGATTTGTGAAAAAATAGTATAGATGAGTACCTGTTCGATGTATCACACCTCGTGCCGCCATCTCGAGCATGATCGTTCTGTAAAATATATCCGTTCTATGGTGTAATTAAAGGACAGAAGTCGCTATTAAAACGGATGGAAGTGAAGGACGTACAGCAGGTGAATACTATAGGAAAGTGAATGACCTGGACGGGCCAGCGCGTGACGCGTTCAGGTAGGTCTCGGATCAGTGGACTGCAGTATTAGACTCGACTGTTCGCGGGTGCTAGGTCAGATGGTAGAGAAAGCATGTCCTTAGTTGGCAGTGGTCAGAGTAGGCGAGGTACTCTGCGCTCTATCGTGAGACCATGCTTTTACAAATTAAGCGATCACATATCACCGGTGACTACATATGTCCATATGTCTAGTCCTGTACGATCCACACGATGGTGGCTGTCACTGATGCGTGCTTCATGGCGCGTCTTGCTCTACAGAGGATCTCTTGAGATCAGGAAGTGTGATTTCATGCTGGGCTCCTGGATGCATCCAGTGCTCTAGGCGGCCTCGTCAGTCTCATTAGTTACGAGGTCCATCAACGATAGCTTTGCAATCGTTCGAATTGTCCACCGCTCATTCTCTGCCTGTAAAGTTGCCAGGTCACAGAGATCACTGCAGCGCCAAAAGACGGTTAACACTAGCAGGCCCCTAGCAGTGCACAGAGCCTCAGGGGTAGTGCCTGCGAGCGTCTGCTTGCAGTCTGTACTAGACAATCGCCTTTCCTGTCTACGGATCGGATCAGTTCTTTGAGTGGTGGGTCGTACTAGGGACGTACAAACTTCGTACCCAGTCCGGCGAGCCGAAGATCCTTCCTAATGGCAGCATTTGAAAAACCGAACAGCCTAATAAATCTTGAAAATCCGAATTTTTGGTCTAAAACAAATCTTTTACCCGTGTTCTACCATCCAAGTTTTGTGTGAAAATAACCATAGCGCCGCCATGACCTCGCCCCCTACTGGAAGCCGTGGCGCGTGTCTGTTACGCAGATCGGACCGTGGGGCGTCGATTCATCTTGTGGTGATTCGCCTCTTCTATGCAATAGGTCTCTCCTAGTCCTCTGACGAATCTCGAAGCGTGTGATTCACGGTACACGGGAGCAATGAGCACCTGTCCTTCTTGGTCTTTGAGGGATCCCTGATCGCTTCCGAGGTCTCCTGGTCGCTCTCAGCCATAATATTCAAGGGCGATTCCTAAAATATTTATAGATGAGTGGACTTTTCGAATTCATTATCGTACCACTACCATCCTCCTTCTTTTGTTTTCCGCATTACTTTCACTTCGAGAGTACTTGGGGGATCACATAAAATGCGTTCATATGCAAGAAGACCTATCCGATACACCAGTAATACCAAGAAGTGTGTTAGAGACATACTGCTTCATCAGCACCACTTTCACGGTAAGTTCCTTTCAGCTTAAAATTTCCTATGGATGGTTCAAAATGTATGATGTTTCGGAGTTTTGGATTAGTTTATATCATAAAAAACTACAAAACAAACAAAAAAATATTCATATTTTATGCAGAGCCAAACCAAGCTCTCACAAAGTATTGGCGCATACATGAAGTCCTCTGGAACCAGGGTATTCAATCCAAAAAATGCAAACTACACAATTATTGCCTACCTCTTGAAATTAATATCCTTTCAGCACATTCAATTTGATCATTACAAACATTTTCAAAATGAGAGTGACAATAAAATCCTTCAAATGATTGAAGTCTGTAGATAAAGAACACAGTCCGCAGTTCTTTCTTCAATGAATATGTTTCATTCATCATCATCTTTAATTTAAGATACATTTTGCATATTAATGCTTCATTTTGTGTTGACTCAAAATTTGCAGGTTCCATATGAAAGAAACCAACGATATAAGATTGATCGAAAATTATCAACGTTGGTGGGAGGACCAGGCCATACTCCAGGAAAAAATGAGAAGGTGTATCATGCATACTATCAATGGGTACCTTTCTTCCTATTCTTCCAAGCTCTGCTATTCTATTCTCCTCACGCTTTTTGGAAGGCTTACGATTCTGGAAAAATTAAAAATCTTGTTCAAGATCTGAGTGTAAGTTACGTTTACAAGATACACAGATATGAAGCATCGGAAAAAGAATGAAGAGTATAGCTAGAAAGACGGATAAACGTCGTCATCGTCTATAACGATTACTTTTAATTCTAATCATCCGCTTCTTCCATTATAAATCACCATTTTCATATATTAACTCATCTAGATGGAAAAGCACATTCTCGAAAGGTCTGGAAGCAGTGAAAAATGCTCTCATTCAACACAAATAGCAAGATATCTGGTGAAAGCAAAAGGACAGCATGTGGGATGGGCAGCTGCATACGTATTTGCTGAGTTTGGGAATTTGGTTGTTGTGCTGGGAAATATGTATCTCACGGACTATTTCCTTGGAAGGGAATTCAGCTCGTTTGGACCAAAAGTACTTCAGCTCATTGATGAAGATCCTGAATCACGAATGGATCCCATGACTAAAGTTTTCCCCCGAGTTACTAAATGTAACTTGAATACATTTGGTCCCTCAGGTAAAATATTTCTGTTTTGATTTGCCCCAGTTCACTTTGTACAAAAAAGCAAGTCAATTAGCAGATCCCGAGCTAACAGACAATAGACTAGAAGAAACAAGCTTGATGACTTTCTTTTCTTTTCAGGTAGCATCCAAAAATTCGATGCTCTCTGCGTGCTCTCTTCGAACATTCTAAATGAAAAAATATTCACTTTTTTGTGGTTTTGGTAAGTTAACATTCAATATTGAGTCCCTATGTTTAGCTGCAATATATTCTTTGTCGTGTATAAGCATTCAATTTCTAGATGAAAGCAATTTGTAATTGATAGTGTTTTGAATTTTATGAAAACCAGATCAGTCATTGCTTGGTTTGAATTTGGCTTTTTCAAAGGTTTGTTGTCGTAGCTGTAATTACAATCCTTTCTTTTATGTATCGAATCGCCTTCTTGCTCTCGTTTGGGATGAGACAACGTGCTCTTGGATCAGCCCAGGATTTTCCAGAAAAGTCTCAGGGAAAGTATGTTGTTGCTCATATTGGAAGAAGTGACTGGTTGGTTCTCCGTTTCCTCCGTCTTAACATGGATTCCGTCACCTTTTACAAGCTTATAAAAAGCATACATGAAGAATTGATGCAAACCGGATCCGTAGAGTTTCCAGCTGTAGAAACTTACAAGCTAGGAAGGCAAAAATGAAGCGAAACCAAGGAGTTTGCTTGAACTCAAAGCGATATACTATTCAACTTTTCCCTAGATAGCACTCTTGCACTCAAATATAAATATTCGTGATTTTCCTGGATGGGTACGTATTAAACAAACCGAATCCAATCGTAAATACATCCACATTACCCCCACTACTTAATACTATACTTAACAACTTTAAAATTTGTTTTTATTGATTTAAGATTATTTTTAGAACGAATACATTTTGCACTTACTTGTAGATGTATAGGATAAATAAGATTTTAATTTCCTGTGTGGTTAAGAGGATGTGTTTATGTGCCGTGTACTACACGACTTCCCTGCCTTGTGAAAAACAAACTTAAGCCCGACTTGTGCTTTTTAATATGCACCTGGAATTCTCCACTCTCTGTAAAGACTGCGTTCTATACTCATAACATTTTATTTCGTTCTATTTTAAGGTAGAGAAAATCCGATTATTTTGTCTTTAGAACCACAGATTTCATTTTTGATCAAATTCGGAAGTAAAGCGGTTTAACGTAGTCGCATTAGACTTACTGTAAGTATGTAAACACATGCAAACTAATGAATATGATACAATCGACTTAATAAAGAACCTGATTCTCCAACCCTATAAATATTGGAAAAATACTACACCATGTTAATTTATTTACATATGGCATGATGACGTCAGTTTACTGTCAGTCAGTATCGAATGATACCCCCAAGTCCATTTGCAATGCGTAGTAAACTGCATGAAAAGTGTTTTGTTTCCGTAAAGAAAATTCTTTATAGCCAAATTCTGCATATGTTTATCAATCTTGTTTACTTCAAAAAATCATTCTGGCTATATCCTGATCCTGTTTAGCCTAACATATCCCCTGCTTCTGTCTGCTCATTACATTCGAATGTACTTACAAATTACATGGCCAATTAAAGTGCATAAATATATTTATTCGAAGATTTCGTGGGTGTGATATTTCAGTTTATCACGGTACGCCTTTTTGTCAATGTACGAAATATTTGATTTTATGTTCATTTATATATTCAAGTGCTTTTCCTCAATATCACTTCTCATCTGATCAATCCTATCATTTCTACGTATCAAACACTGCCACGAAACCCATTTAAAAGAAAAAGGCTTTACGAACTTTCCAGAAGTACAATTTTATTACTGAGGCTTTATATGAGAAGCAATGGATTTCAATATTCTCCCGTAAATTTATTGTTAATCATATGGAATGGTAATGTTACTTACACGAACACTCCAACCGATCCTACTTAAAGTTTAATTTTATGATGCGACATGGATACTTATTATTAGAAACAATTTTTGATGATTTCACGGGATTGCATAATTATCGACTGCTTTCCAAAAACTGTTTTATCTTACTCATTTTGGTGACACATTATTTCTGCATTGCATAGTATATTCTTTTGGTTTCTCATAAATAGTTCAGAATACACAAATTATTTGAATAAATAAGTACACCCATTTCGATGAGCTAGTTAAAATAATAGGAGAAAGCATCAGCAGCACAACAACTGAGTTTTGTTCATAATATAATTATAGTAAATAAAGTAATTTATAACATAAGAATATTTTCCGAGTCAAATTGATTATATAGTGGTTTTTCCCATCTGCATCCTTGTTACCTTAATAATTATGTAAACGCTCGATGTTATGTTAACCTAAATGAAATGTATTAATATAGTTTTTAATGCTGATTAGAGCATATAAATTATGTACAATTCCAGGTATGCAGTAGCTATTGTGAAGTCTCATCAATCTCTTCACATCTTGATTATAAGATTAATATAGGTACACGACTGCTGCTCGCATTTAAAATATAATCAGTAAAAAATAAATGCATATATTCTCGTTAATAACAGGAATATTCTCAAAAACACATTCATGAGAGCTCTAAGCGGTCAAAAACACGATGAATATGTCATTTAAACGAAGATAATACCTTGATTATAAGACACGTTTTGCATATCATCATTTTTAGGGCATAACCTTTGATAATAATACTACAATCATCGACTCGACACATTAATCATCAATTTTTTGCGACTTTAATAAAAGGCATAAATGAAGTTACAATAAGTGCGCAGTTGATAAGTGTACACGGAAATTGCAGTGTACAAAAGTTTCTCTGTATAATTTTCCAAAATGAAGACCACGCTTTTAATTTCCTTGGGTTTAGTTTTCACTTCAGTGATAGCTAGCCCTATCCAACCAGGTTAGTAAGCCAATAGCGTGGATTATATAATACTTAAATTAGTTTCCATGTTTGAGAAAACTCGCAAACTACTTTAAAATTGCATTACAAGAACCGATAGGCTTCGGGTTTTACCTTATGCGTAGGAATAAAAAAGCTTAGCGAATGAAGTCAAATAATCAATTAACTGTGCAACCATGTTCTATAGCTGCTGACAAGAAACTGGTATGTTATTATGGAAGTTGGGCTGTTTACCGCCCAGGAAACGGCAAATTCGACGTGGAAAATATTGATCCATTTGCATGCACCCACATCATCTATGGCTTCGTTGGTCTTGGTCCAACGAATGAGATATTGGTACTGGATCCTTACAACGATGAGGAAGAGAATTGGGGTATTGTGAAACAATATTAAAAATGAAATGACTAACTTATAAATTATACTGAACGCCTACTAAACCTCTATCGTTTTCATTTACAGGCAAAGGTAAGAAATGGTCCGAGTTGAATGACAAAAAAATGTTTATTCCTTCCTTGGGTTGCTATTCAATGACTGGGTTAGATTTTCCCTTAGTTTGATAGATGTTGTTAAACAAGTTTCATTAGAAATTTTTAACTAGCGATTTCAATATCAAGTGGTATCGGCTTGCATAATTATATAACTTTCTTGACAACACACAGCTACTTGTCAGTTAAGAAATCAATACCCGAATGAAACTGTCACACGCAGAGAGTAATTGTGAACAATCATGAATGAATTGGGTTTATCCCTTATGTTTTTCTTATTGCAAAGCTGATTAATGATATTAAGAAGTTAACACAGTTCTAGAATTTTTAAGTACACGAACTCTTCAAGATTTAAATGAGTAGCCGAGGTTGAATAAGAGGAATCTTTTTTCCCTAAAAATGTACATCATATTTTTCCAAGTATGAGTTTATAAGCATCATTATTTAGACAAATATAGTAATGTTCATGCCAAAGAACTTTCACTTAATTTTTGTCATTAACTCATAGCTTATATTTGTACAAAACTTTTGACTGCATCATACTATATATATTGCAATGTAAATAGGCGCTATGAAGAGGTTCACCGGGTTGAAGAAAATTAATCCCAACTTAAAGGCCTTACTTGCTATCGGTGGATGGAATGAAGGGTCACAGAAGTATTCTGAGGTACAGAAAAACAAACTTAAATTACATTCTATTCAATATATAATTGCAAATGGTAAGGTTAAAAGCTGTTTTTCATAACATAGATGGCTAGGGATCCCGCCAAGCGTCGTACTTTCGTCAACAGCGTTGTGCCATTCCTCCAAAAAGAAAATTTTGATGGATTCGATATGGACTGGGGTATGTAACTATTAACTATGTAGCTGTAGCTAAGTCTAATATCTAGAAAGCGCTTGTAATATACAGAATCTCGTACTTTATTTTCATATTTTGCTTTATATTTTTCATACAGAGTATCCAGCAAATCGTGAAGGAGCTATACCTGAAGATAGGGTAGGTTCTTGAAAGTTTATTGTGTAGTTGACGGATAGTTCAGTATTAATTTAAGTGATTGCTACATCAAAATTTACATAAATTATCAATATAGACATTTAGATCATTTTGATTTAAACAATCCACGTCAGCGATTCGCGTTTCGATGTTCTTTATATGTTAGCAGTTGTATTACGGGGGGTGCGTATGCAAGTAAGCGGACTAGAAATGAGAAACTGTAGAATCATATTACAATTACGTACTAAAAACAACTTGCTATTTTACTCTACACAAAATACCAGCGGTACAAAATAACTCTAAAAATCAGTATAATGCATGCATATTATATCTATTTCTGGTTTTAAATCAAATATTTTCAGAAAATATTCAGGAATAGTGGCGTTGGCAGAATGAAAATGCGTTCATTCCTACATCCATGTCCTATTGAAATAAATTGTTATTGTATGGTCCTTATCTTCAAAACATACTTTAGCTGTGTGCTCATGTTTGATATATATTTTTATAACAGGAAAACTTTATCCTTCTCCTGCGCGAACTAAGAGCAGAATTGCAGCCACATGGATATCTCTTGACAGCTGCCGTGTCCGCTGGAGTTAAGACAATCGAGACAGGTAGAATGACATATTAAAATCGAATGTTATCATCAAACCCCACAACCTGTCAAGTTAGATGAAATTACATTAATCCCCCAACATCAGAAATTAATCTGTCCGTGATTGAATTATCGCACTATAACCTTCGTCTAACTTCGATTGATCTTCACTTTACTTGACAAATGACAATATTAATCGTGTGGATTTCCCTTTTTCAGCTTATGACATCCCAGCCGTCTCAGAGTAAGCAATATGTTTTTATCAAATTATCCATGGCATAATGTTTATGTAAGATAACGCGAAATGTCTATATACTTCTAGCACGACTTAGCACATTGAAAACCCTGAACAATACATATGCTATTATACATATATACAAGCCTAAAATTACATTGATAATAACTTATCGGAATGATATTGACATTTCTTAAAAATATGTTACTCATGTTGAATCAATATTGCAGGCTCCTGGATTTCATTAACGTTATGGCTTATGATTTCCACGGTTAGCTTGATACACTTTTAATAACATGAAACTCCAACAGAGCCAAAAACGGCGTATGTGTATTAAATTGGCTTATAATGCTAACATTTAAAACCATCAGGTGCATGGGAAAATTTCACAGGACATCATTCTCCACTTGGAGGAAACCCTGCAATCGATTATGGAGACAATATTATGCTGAACAGTGTATGTTACATTCATACATGTATTATGCAATTGTTTCGTGCTAATTTGTGATTTACAATACAAACAAGAGATTGCATATAGGTTGATTTATGAATTATTGCAGAAATATGCAATCCAATATTGGCTTGATAATGGAGCTGCCCCAGAAAAACTTATTTTGGGAGTAGGCACTTACGGAAGAGGTTAGTATTCTTTTATCACTATTATATCACAGCGAATGGTTCTGCGACTCAGATGATCACATCGGCTACTAGCCTGTTTGACATTACTTCTGAATACTCCTTTGTTCTTCAGGCTTCCTTTTGGATGATACTGCACAAACTGGGTTATATGCACCAGCACAACAGCCACTTCCTGCAGGGCCATACACTAGACAAGAAGGCTTTTGGGGATATAATGAGGTACATGTGAAATCCATGATCCAAACTGAACTACGGCAAATAAAATTCTGATGTTACTAAATTATTCATCGCAACCTTTTTGTAGATGTTTCAAATTGCTTTAGATGAAATTGCTTGACCAGCTTTATTTATCTTGTTTGACTGCTTGTAGTACATACTATAATTTTACTGATAAATCGCAACGTAAACTTCGTTAGAATAGTTATTTTGTCTCATGCATGATGTCGATTTCGTACAGATCTGTGAACGCATGAACCAAGAACAGGGACAATGGACTGTTGTCGATGATGAATACTATGAAGTTCCATATGCGTACAATGGCAGATTGTGGGTCGGCTATGAAAGTGCTTCCAGTGTTGCTAATAAGGTACAATGCAGGCTGACTTGTTAATGAAGCTGAATCTGCAGTCATATACATCTGCTTACTTCTCATTCCAATCCATCAACATGTTTCTATAACTGTCAATGTTTTCAAATGAAGGGACGTTACATCAATGAGTTGGGTCTTGGAGGAGGCATGATTTGGTCAATTGAAACCGACGATTTCCTTGGCCTTTGCCATTCTGATGAAAAATTTAAGATCTCCAAGACCTTGTTCAGAGCCTTGAACGGGGAATACCCTCCAACACCTCCACCCACCACTCAAGACCCTAGCATCTCCACATTGGTAAGTGAAAAAAGAACACTCATTACCTTACACTTACGTCAACTCAAAGATCTGTTGCTAATTAAAATCCCAACTTCCTACTATACAGCCTACCACCACGCAAACACCCACCGCGTCTCCACCTCCACCATCCGACGTTTGTCAGCATGTCGGTCTGAATCCCGATCCAACAAACAGTTGCTCCGCTGTGTATTATGCTTGTGTTGCCGACGGTAGTTCCTGGACTGTTTACCCTGGAAGATGCGGTGCTGGAACCATTTTCCATCCAGTTAACCTCAATTGCGATTTCCCAGAAAATGTTCCCGGTTGCGCATAATTCATTGAATTTTGTAACACCCAAAATGTCAAACCATACAATTCAAAACTTGAGTAATTAAAATTCATCATTAATTTATGCAAAAATACTTTTTTTGGCATAAAAACTTTTCTCATATACATTCATCCACTTCGGATAAAAGAAAGCGTCTACTTTAGCACGGTCATTAATCCTGAAACGAAGAGGTCGTTGACCTTTCTCGAAATTTGCAATCGCCGAGAAGAAATTTTGCGTTTTGTTGCTGCTGTTACGTGTTTCATTCATTCGAGCATAACACTATTTTCAAAATCAGCAGTTTCCAAGATTTATCTTGAGTGATCAATCTTGTGCTGCAAAATTTTCCGGTTTTATGATCCAACTGTGGTCGTAGTGTAATTTTTCTTAAAATCATAATACCTTTGATCCCCTGTCAACTGAACATTATATTCTAGCAATTCATTCTTGCAACGTTTGTTATTTGTGAAGAAAGAGTAACATTTCTCTGTGACATTCGCAAAGCCAACGACATTTCCAAAATGCCAAAAGTCATTCTTGAAAGCTCCGACCATGAAAACTTCCCTGTGGACGTGGATATCGCCAAGATGTCCACGACTATCAAAACAATGCTAGAAGATCTGGGTGTGAACTCAGAGGATGGAAATGAGGAGAAGATCCCGTTGCCAAATGTGCGAGGAGAGATCCTCAAATTGGTCATCCAGTGGGCCACACAGCACCGCGTGAGTACATTTTGTTGAATTGGGTTTCATGTGTCACTTTATGAGGTGTACTTACAAGATGAAGCTTTTGTGATGTTTTATCATTGTCATGTTTTTTTGACAGGAGGATCCTCCACTTCCAGAGGATGATGACTCGCGTGAGAAGCGGACGGATGATATCAGCCAATGGGACCAGGACTTTCTCAAAGTCGAGCAAGCCATCCTTTTTGACTTGATCCTGGTAAGTTTTTTTTGACACGTATTGATATGGCTTTTCACTTTTCATTTGAAAAAGAGTGAACCCTTAGTAGTGGTTTTTTGTGGTATTTACAGGCAGCCAACTACCTGGATATCAAAGGACTGCTGGATGTCACTTGTAAAACTGTGGCAAACATGATCAAAGGAAAGACGCCTGAGGAAATTCGTCGCACTTTCAATATCAAGAATGATTTCACTCCAGCTGAGGAAGAGCAAATCCGGAAGGAAAACGAATGGTGTGAGGAGAAATGAGGATTCTAAACAAAATCCTCGTTGGGTATTGCATTGTTAAAGTAACAGTCTATTTTTAAACATTTCAATGCTTCGATTATCAACTTGTTTTGTATGAAATTTCAATGAATTCACAGAACCATTTAGATTTAGTAGAAAGTGCACTAAAATTCAATAAAGATGCCTGATTGCTTATTAAGTATTAATAATTGGATGAAGTTGATATAACTTTACTTTCTTTTAACAATTTAGTCAACTTGCTAATGCATTTAAACTCTATCGTTTACACGTTAACAGTACATAGACCCCTGTGTCATAGGTGTACTTCCCCATGAATGAATACTTACATAAATGGAATTGGTTGTGCATGATAGTATTCCGATGACTGGATGCTTCAAGGTTTTATTGTTACATTGTTTAAACAGTATAATGGAAGGGATCGTTCGTGCTATTCAGTTTGTTTGTGGGCTCAATTTCCTTGATATATAGGAATTTGCTTTCGAAGCTCAATGATATCCACGTGTTCACCCGTCGGGTATAACGTCATTTGCTTTACATCTTCATGCTGTGCCCTTGTGGGTTATCATTTCCTTAAACATTTGCTTCAACTTATGTTTACATCGGAATACTCGAGAATTCTGAATAATGAATTCCATTGAGACATTTATATAACACGGTAAACTTTCAATTGTAGAATTTTCAGAATAAAAGCATAATTCACTGTGGAACATCAATGAACTTCCAAATTTTGCCAAGCCAGTGGCAATGGTACCAGCTAACCATAACTTTGGTATTTCTATCAATACCCAGAATCATACACATTCATACCACGTATAGACATACAATCGCCAATTAGATTATGGTAATCCTATGCCTGCCGTAAATTGATAACGATAACTGCCCTTTTCGTGCGGTGTATTCTTTAGTTTAACATTCTATTGTGCGTCGAACACACGTACAAAGGTTACTGTACTTGGAACACATTTTTAAAAACATTATTTCAAACATCACCTAAAGCTGGAAAAATTATATAAAAAAGTTTTGTAGTTCCTATAAAATATATTGGAGTTTGTCCTGACATTTGTGATACGAGTCATACGACACTCGCTGGGTAAGAAAGCATGAAGCATCAGACAAGGAAAGTTCGTATTGCTTATCATTCGCTCACACATACGAATTGCATGGCACGTGGTGATAGCCAGTAGTATATGGCACCGTAGATATCTTATTTCCTCTTGCATTAAAGCATCCACTAAAATAATGGTTCATCATTAGATAGAGCCTGCATGATGTGATAAAGGGCAAAATATATTTGCTCTTCTCCTTTCTCCAGTTGTACTCTTTATCTTCATCGCTTTTTAATATAATGGGTGACCTAAAACGGAAATGAAAGAAATATAATCTTTGTCGAAAATAACGAACGGTTTGATTTGCACATACGAGACTTCCGGTCGAGGACATATAACATATTATAACGAGATAAAACCTTCAAAATGATCACATTTGTATGTATGACATATCATTGCATCACGTTCCACGCAAGTTCTGTCTAGTGTGCGACTATTTGTGATATGGTAATAATCATCTGTCATCTGTCAAGTCAAGGATAAAAACTTCAAAATTGAAGCAGTTAATTCTTGATAAACATGCAAGTGATTGATCTGTTCATCTCATTTCATTTTAACAACGACTAGGATAAATATCAATTGATGCATACCATAAATATTGTTGTGATTATTTACAACTTATACAAAAGCAAAATTGCTTTTACACATAATCTACTTTTAAGTATTTGCAGATTGCTCTGCTACTTTTTCATATCGGGGGAAATGAGATGACAAAATGTAATGAAATGAGTAATGTATGACAAAAATACATTAGTATAAGTAATGCACGCTTGCATTGCTGATCTACTGATCTTTGTACCAGAATAAAATATTTTACATTCACAAATCCAATTTAAAAAAACTTCAATGGATTCATTCAAATTCGGAAAAACGCTTCATGTTCTTGCCGTTGTGACACTAGCAACATTTGCTGTTTGCAGTGGCAAAGGTAAAACAAGTACAGACAATTGTTCATTTCCAGTACCTACAGATGCAATATCATAAACGTTGTGTGGATTTTCATTTGCAGCTAATGCAACTTCAATCGAAAATGATCGAGGAACGCTAGAAGAGAAGGATGCTGCGGAAAATCCTGTCTTGGTTTGTTACTGGGGCACTTGGTCACACTATCGAGGAGGTAAATAAGAAAAAAATTCGTATCACAATGACCAGGAAATCCTTAACGAAAGTATACGTATTTAACTTATCTAACGTATCTGAATCTGTTAACTCTGCATTTTAATTCAATGCCAAATGTTTTAGCTAATCTGTTTGGTTTGAAAAATATCATTTATGGATGATTTTAGGGAATGGACAGTTTCGAGTCGAAAACATTGATCCGTTTCTTTGCACTCATCTCGTCTACACCTTCTTTCTATTAGATGAGACAACCAGTACAGTGAAATATGCGGATCCTTGGCTTGATTTGCCCCCACCGCCCGCATACCCTGATGGTGGTTTAGGTATCTGAACGAATCTCATATATTTGGGCTACAAATCATTTTCAGAAGATACCAGAAAGAAGTAGTGGCTTTGCACACCAAATGTCAAATCAAATGTCGGATGACATAATCGCTATAAACTAATGCATAATATCGCCCAGACTAAACTCATCTTCCTTCTCTTCCGCAATATAAAAATTTTTAACTTTATTTTGTATTCATGTGTATAAATCATTTTTAAACAGATAACATAAGGAACACCATCAATCTGAGGAACACTAATCCCGATCTTAAGATAACTATGGCCATTGGAGGATGGACCGAAGGTTCTACGAAATACTCAGATATGGCTAAAGACCCGAGGAAAAGACGAGCATTTATATTAAGCATCATTAGCATGATACGACTATGGGACTTTGACGGCATTGATATGGATTGGGGTACTTGGATAATAACCATTTGTTATTTTAATGAGCCTTTCCATCTATTTGAATGAAAACTAAACCCTTATTTGATAAACTATAACATAGAATATCCTGCTAGAAGGGGTGGACTTGCCGAGGACAAGCAAAATTTTGTTTTGCTGCTAAAGGTTATCTATATCACCGCTTTTAGCAAATGATAAATCAATATTTATGCCTTTGAACATCCTAACACTATGCGACCATGAAATTGAAGCTTCAGTACTTTTATACTATATGAATGACAGTAAAAGCTGTTAAAGATGATATAAACGTAGACGATACAGGTCCCTTAGAAAATATTGAAGTTGATTAAAATTATATTTCTTAAACAGGAGCTTCGGGAAGAATTAGATAAAGTAAATCGACCTGGAAAAGATCCACTGCTGCTGACATCGGCTTTTGGATGCGGCCAAGACACGATAGAGGCTGCCTAGATGTCCCTGAAATTTCCAAGTAAGTTTCTGGAGCAATATTTTTCGCATGAACTTGCACATTTCCCTACCAAAGAATTTTTGCTCTTCTCCAATTACTGCTTCCTCTGAAAGCACCTTCATGCTTGATTACCATTTTCCATTGAATCAGAAGGTCACATATTTGGAATTGGTATATCCTTGCGTCTTGACTTTAAAAAATCTTCGACGAATCTGTCTTTATAGGTACATCGATTACTTTCATCTGATGCTATATGATTTCAAAGTATATATTAGTCCAGACACTCCCGACTTCCAACCAGGGGGAAATTTAATAGGGCATCACAGTCCTTTGTATTCCAAACCATGGGAAGATGCTGCTAACCAAACTCTTACTGTGGTAAGCTTACGTAATTCACATTCTCTTTCATTCCTGATTTTTTAGAATTTGACATACATCTTTGAGAGAAGCAAAAATGAAATTTTTTGCCTTAGTATGAGTGTTGTCAATAGTCTACTCAAGGGTAAAACTAGAGTTTTATCATGCATGATGGTTGTATTGCTCAAAATTAGAATGAAAATGAAAAGAATGTTGTTGTGTCATTCATTTCATAGCACTTGCAAGTAGCATAAAAGAATTCCAAGCGTCTAAAAAGTGAAAGTTTTCTATTTTACAAATCGACATCATGATACTTTGTGGGATTTTATTACTTTTTGGGTTTGTGAAAGTGCAAAAGACAGTCTCATAATATCAGGGATCAAGGCAAAACTATGAAATGTACGCTACTATATTTCATTCCAGTAAAAATCTTAAACAAACGAATAAAAAAGAAAACTTGAATATTGAATATTTCATGAGCTTCACATGTTATTAAAGGTGGTAACTGGGAAAGGAACTGTAGATAGGTGGAAGTTTTGGATGATTTGAGATTCCACATCAACAATTAAACGAGTATGTTTGTAATAATACAACTTGAAACCTTCATTAACGTGATAAGTGTGTAATGCTCAACCTCTCAAGGGCTCTTCCATCTTCGTCATACAAAGAATGGCTTGTCATGCAAAACTAAGTCTGGAATAATGTTTTTGTATATTTTTAAAAGAATTCTGCAGTAGAAACATTTTTGAGACTCGGAGCACCACCAGAGAAGTTAGTTCTCGGTAAGAAAGTTAAAGTTTCTTTGTAAGTTGTTTTCGCATCGAAAAAAATAATGTCCTTTTGTATACAACAGCTCATTATTTTTCACGTCGACATTCATTCGACGGTCGAGTCTCAAGATACGGAAATCACAGATCTAATTGCACTTTTTTTGTTGGTCTGATACAGGCGTTGGAACCTATGGGAAAACGTTTACTTTGTACAATCAGTCCATGCACAATTTCTATGATGTCGCTATTGGACCTGGGGCTGCCGGGGAGTTCACAAAGGAGGCTGGAACACTTACTTATTATGAGGTAATGCTCTCTGTATCACTGTATTGTCCGTCTCATTAGGGTTTAGATCATTTTTGCTTATCGAATAATTGTAGCTGGACGGTGGTATGAACTCCAATGATCATATCGTATCGTATTTTCTATTATTACTTAAACTCATATAAAGCATGTTTTCCCTTCATCAAACTTACAGGGACAGCTCAACTTAATTGTTCCCCTAAAGTGACGTAGCATAACAATTAAAAGTGAAAAAGAGTAGAATGAAACCACGCCACATGTGTGCTGGATGATATTATGACATTATTACAAGTACCTTGCTAATTCCTTTTTCCCGTCTTGAAACAGATTTGTCTAGAGATACTAAGTAACAGAGATGATTGGAGCATCGGCTTTGATTCAGGATACAGCGTACCTTACGCTTACAGCAGTACAAAGTGGGTTGGATATGATAACGAGATTAGCGCAAAGGCAAAGGTATGAATCCGAGCGACTCATATTTTTAGCACGTTTCAACAGTAACATTAAATGTCTCTCAAGTGACGTATAAGCAAAATTACATCATAGGATTGAATATATGTTTTTGTCATTTCTGTTCTGTCACTAAACTTGCTGTAATTTGATCATTGCTTAGGTTGATTATGGAACAGAAAAAGGTGTAGGGGGCATGATGATTTGGTCTTTGGATTTTGATGACTTTAGAAATCTGTGTGGTGGATGGAGCGAATTCCCTATTGTAACTGCAATCAAGGACCGTCAAGAGTTTCACAAGTTACAGAAGCAGAACGGATATTTAAATGATATTTAACATGAACTAATTTAGCTTTCATTTTAGTAGAACTAGCAATAAAATTTGAAATATCGCTCTGTGTTTTAGCGTCATTAATTATACATTCTGGCAATGACAACGATGATTAAAAGTTTTAGAGACAGATTTACAGAGTTATAATTTCACCGAACAACAGGAGTCGACAGTACAAGGCTTTTCTGAGAATTTCATTTACGTATCCTAACTCTTTGTAGTAATGATCTTTCATTAAAACTTAGGAAAGATGACCAGACTTAAAGGGAGGTGGTTATAAATTTATAATTGTATTTTGTTTAAAGTCGAAAAGTTAATCTTTATTGTTTGACGTCGTGTTTTAACCGGAGGTATGGAATGGGTAACTTTTTGTCGGATTCAATATACTTACATATACTCCAAGAGTTCAAATGTAAAACATGAAGTGTTCTATACCATGATACACGTGGATACTTGAGCATACATCGGTCTCTTGTGAATTTATGACGCTAACGATGGGAGAAAGCATCTATAAGTTACTCAAGCATGTTTTCCAGTCTAAATTTCTTTTACAAGAACTGTAATGAAGGATTACAATAAGATTTAAGAACTATCTTCCGGCGGCGCGTGTGATTTTTCAACAGTTTCATCTTTTTCGCATGTTTATTGTTTAGTTCCTAGTAGCACAAGATAGACCTTTGTCCATGGAATAATTATTGTTATATAACTTTAACCCTATAATATGGTTGCCCTGTATCCAAAGTTTTGTTAGTTACTAACTTTGCGTTCCGGGAAGCGAAATACCATTGAAACTTATGAGAGAACGTATTTACCCTGGTATTTACGTCGTAAATCTTCATTTCATTTCAGGCTAAAGTTGGACAGTCATTTATTAGCTAATTTTAACTGGCAATCGTGACATTGTTCATCTCCACTGTTAATGTAGCAGTAACAAATGAATAATAACAGGGTACCCCTGTGTGAAAAGTTAGATTAATCGTGTGAGGTACAATCCTACTACACAAAGATACAAACTGATGTAAGCTTTTGCGCTTTTTTGCATCTTTGTACATATAAGTACATTCTGCACGTAGGAAAAAGTCTGTCTTTTTTTTATCTCCGTCCTTGCTTTCCTCAATTTTGCAAAAGAGAAAGCTGCGTTGAGATTCATTTGGACTGTAAGCTGTTGGAAACAAGGTGGGGAGTGTTTCATGATGAGCCAAAATGCTCTCAGTCTAGATCCAACTTCTCGGTAGAACGGACTTCTGTAGGTTTTGAGTCTTTAATAAACATCCGCAGGATCTTTCCTCTACGTTCGAACAACTAAGCCCGTATCTAAAAGCAATTCGAAAAGTTTTCGCAGAAGCAGTTGAAAATATAGTAATATCGGGCTTGTATTCCATTCTTGCGTATCGTTGCAAGCTTGATAATGAAATGTAAAACTGATATAACATCTGTGTCCTTCTGCTTTTAAGCAAGAACTCACAGGTACCTTATATAATTACGAAATGTATCGGGGCGATTTGCAAATACGTATGGTATTTTATTATATTTTTGTTTAGAGTTCTTGAGAGTTTGTGTATGACTCCATGCGTACTCGTAGTCTTAAATATCAAAAATATAGTATAAAGAAATGTCTGACCGCATTTTTTACTACTCTAACGTCAACATTTTGTTCGCAGCAACAGACGCACTAATATTGTGTTTGCTTATTCCGAGTCAAATTTCATGAAATAGATTAACTCCTTTGTATACCAACCGACTGTATTGGAACAGGTTCCTATTTCTGTAAAAACATTCATTGAGCATAAACAGTACGTCATGGACATCTGACCTAAAACGCACAGATCAACAACTATGTGTAATCCTAAACCATTTCTAGCCAGGGGAGTAATGATAATAATAATATAACGATACAGTTGTATGTAGTTATAGTACGATTGAGCAGTTGGAAGGAATACTCATAAAAAGGTTTCTTTGAGAACTGGTAGACTTCTGAATGAAGACGATATTAGTTCATTTGATGCTGGATTCATACGTAATGTTTGCATTAAAGCGACCTCGTGACGTCTATCCCAAAGAATTAAAGTAAATGACTGATTTATAGGTTGTGAATTGTGCAGCTGTATTGTGATTACATGATTGAATACGTTTCTTCGTTGGTTCTGGAGATGTCTTGACTTGACTTTGACTCGTGGAAGCAAGTGTTCATTTAGACTGTCAGTCAGTTGGAAAATTGTCCACATTTAAAGAACTTAATTCAAATCGCGATGCACGTACATACATAATTGGATTGGAGACATACGACATCTAATACAGTGCATCGGAAAAATTCTAAAGAGCGACTTTAAATTAGACTTGGAAAAGAAATTACAGTCAAGACTATTAAGACATATTTTTACTGAAAAGCCACTACGGCTATGGAGACTCGTATTTTAACAAAAGGTGTGTGTTAGCAGAAACTATTATTAAGCCAACCCCAGTTCGGTTAGGAAGACTGTGATTGAAGTGATTGAAAAACTATAAACGAAAAAGAATCTACTAAGAAACTATTTATTTTAAGACATAGTTGAAGGTGAAAAATTACCGATAATGATAGTATCAACTTTCCACATGTAGTTTTATCTGTTGAGAGTTGAAGGTTAGATTGAATCATAATTAGTTGCATTTGAGCTTTCAACAAAGTTGAGCAAAAATGGAGCCTCGTCCAACCGATTCAGATGCTTTCATTGTCTTTGATAACAATTCAGCTGTAATGGCTCAAAATACTGCAACATTTACTACCACTCCACTTGAAGGAACTGCTCTTGACTCCTTTATCAATGATGTAACTTTTGACTCCAACAATTATACCTTTCCTGAAAATGTTACTGCAAAACCATTACCTATTGATATGCGGTTCAATGACGGTCATCGGCTTGCCATCGTCGTGTACTCCCTGCTGATGATTGTGTCGGCCATCGGAAACATAACTGTTTTTTCAACTATCGTAAGGTAAGGCAATGAAACAAACGTTTTTCAACTTACCTTTGTTAATACCATGTTAGCATATTTTGCTTAGAAGTGGTTTGTAGACTGGGCTTAGTTACAAATTACAAGGTTTGCAAGGATCAAGGTACAAACAGTTCGTAATAATACACTTGATTTTCTTCATGCTATGACCAAGCTATATATATATTTATTCCTGAATTTTCGGTAGCTTCACTTTGAGCAATCAACGTGTTGTCTAAACTAATTTTATGGAGCTCTGAGAAAGATTACACAAAAAGGATAAAAATACATTGTAACAAGTACAAACAATTTTAACGTGTGCTGGAAAGCGATTTCAAAGGAAGTTTAGTGGAACAGGTAGGCCTATGGCAAAGGAGATTAGATGGAAAGTGTATTTTCCTGTTCAAGATTCTACTTGTTGACTTGAGTGTTGAAGCAAATGTTTTGAAGGAATAGGATGAGAAGTATGAGCTAGAATTTTTGTCGAACAGATAAAATCAAGTACACGAATAAAATTGCTAGTGGTACTAGAAGAAATTTTTTATTCAAATTTAAACATAAAAGGATGAAGGGATAGATAATCCGATTTGCGTTCATGGGACGCTGCACTATCTACTTGGAACCAAAGTTTAAATTAAAGGAAGAAATAAAAGACCACCCTCATTTTTTGGGGAATCGAGTACCTTTTTTTAAATAAAACTTTCAGTAGCAAAACTACAGACTGTAGTCTACAGTACATAAAGAATTCAAATATTGGTTAGGTCATTTAAGGTCAGAAACTACCTACTCCTCCAAAGTTTTCAATGAGCCATGTTCACGCCTACGTGGAGTCAAATTAGGATGCTGGGAATCCTTTCATTTGTATTCCTGCCGTATAATAAATAGGCCTAGTCTAAATAATTCGCTCTCTACTTAACTGAAGTGACTCCGGCAAGGCTTACCATACAATCTATTGAGATGCATGCCAGTACTCCTCATTACTATTTAGTTTCCTGACTGATCATAAACATCAACCCTCCATACTCTTAAAAAACTCCGTTTTCCTGAATTGTTAAGTATAAAAGCATGGCTGAAGTGATTCAGTGATGGTTTTCATTGACGACCACAATTTTCTTTCCGCCGAAAACTTGAACTCTTGTTAAGGACACGGGGGCTCAAATAAGCTTTTAATGACATGCTTTGATTGAATAGATTTCAAGAGATAAAGGAGCATGCAAGCATTAACAAAATAAAATCACATTCGGAGGTCACACCTATACCAAGACTAATGCATATATTATTCTCCTTGTATGGTATCCTTGTACTTTAAAGAAAAACGAATGCCAAAATGAAGTGGTTTTGAAAGTTTATTACACGGTTGAAAACTTTTTTTAGTCCAACCTTATATCAGTATTAGTCTGGGAAAACGTAAAAGTTTTGGAAAACTATGATTTGCACAAACTGTTATAAAAGGAAAGCGCAGTGAAATTTAAATACATTGTGCATAAAGAAATTTATGTACGTCGTCACTTGAATATGCAGCCACCCTAGATTAAATGAATATTCATTACTTACGGATCTTTGATCTGAAGCGTTACAAAGCTCATGATATAAATGATGACACAAAAGCAAGATGAACCGCTAGATGTGTTTGCTTTCAAGGCTACTTTCCCCAGTCCCAGTATACTTGACGAAGAAAGTTGAGTTGTCAGCAGTGTTTATGCAAAATTGCAAAGTTAATTCAACTGTTTTATTTAAAACTTTATTCTTTCAACCATCTTGATGTTTCGCTACTCCAAAATATATCATCTTTTATTTTCTCGGAACAGCGAGATGGCATGTTATTTGAGGACAAAATGACAGAAAATAATATATGCTACGCTAAATGCCCCAATGTGTGGTGTTTAAATTCGACTGTAGACAGTTCAAGGTTAATCCGTTTTTGTGAGCTACGATGGGGTATAAAAATTGACCATATGTAGCCAACTTTTTCCAGAAACGTGACCATGTTACACGAAAAAGGATATACATACCATTCATGTATTTTTAGCAGAAATATGTCCTAATCTTAGTGTCGCTGTTAGTAAGTGTGTCTATTACATAAAAACCTTTAGTTACATGAAATTTATCAAGTTGTCTACTTTAATAGTTTTTGATGGTTTATTTTCCTAAATTTGCTGTTCTTGTTACACAGGCTGCGTTTAAAAGGAAGACTTAGCAGAATTAATTTATTCTTGCTACACCTGGCGATCGCGGATCTGCTAGTGACATTCCTCATGATGCCGCTTGAGGTGAGTGAAAATAACACAACTCTATAAATGTTTTAAACTTTTACTTGGTTGGTACTGTAATTCTAGAAAGAAAACCATTCATGGGTCAGCTTAAATGGCAGTTTGACGTGTTTATTATAGGTACATATATTTACAAGCAACGTCGCATTTGGGGCCAACCAACTTTACAATTAGTAATATCACAGTATTTTAGTATGTATTTTCCATCGAAGTATGTTCGTATCTGTCACTGACGTTAACAGACATATTTTAGCTCAATACCCCTTCCAAGAACAGCTAGGTGTCAGGGTATCCTGCTGTTCGTCACTAAAGTGCGGTACCATAATGGGGGATGGGGTTGTGTAGCTGACACAATGGACAATAAACCATATTACATAAGATGTAAAATGTAGAAACTTATGGACATATATGTAGGGCAAAAACTCTCAAATACAAATAGACAGTAAAAGCTCGAGAATTTACCAATGTATGTACGTGATATTATATGATAAGCATTATTTATTGAAAAAGTGTAGGGCAAGTGTAGCCATACGTTATGTCATGCAGTTCCGGTTTTCATCGTGTTCGTGTCTAACAAAACTTTCTAAGAGTTTAGCCTTACTCCAAATCCATAAACACAGTGAGTTTGAATAAGAAAATGGAAAGTCCGATATTTATGGTCGTTCTGTTCAAATGTCAGATACTCGTAATAAGTCAAGAAAACTGAGCACTTGCTTATGAATGTTGCCCATAAGTTATTTTAAAACACATATTATACAAGTTGCGTTTTTATGGAGGTAGTTTGTTGCTGATGAATTGTGGAGATGACAGAAAAAAATACACTTGAAAGGACTTGACTAAGAATCATGCATTCAAAACCTAACATGCTTATCTTGTACAAGGATCATGTTTTCTATACAGTTCGGCTACTTCAAAGATTCTTTCATTTTATTATAATGTATGTACAAGCAATGGGAACCGAACACACAAATATATTTATTAAATTTTGTCGAGTATGTACATATATAGTTCATAAATATGAATTGGCTTGTGGAAGATTGACGTAGGTGAAATGTATCATGCATCAAAATATCAATTCGTTACACAAACATGCTATTATGAAGATCTATCATTACCATACCGCAGATTTTCATTTTGGGATATGCTGTGCTGCAAAACAATTTATGACGATAGAAGGAAAGTGGTTCTCAAATTACCATTTTTACATGTTTATTTAAAGTAGTAGGCTTGTTAAAAATTCATACATTAGATTGGGAAATCAACAAACAAGAGAAGTGTCTCCCTCAAGGGCGACTCTAATTTTTCTACTTCGTTCTCATTTTGGAAAATTTAATTGAAACAACGTCTGCACACATATGACTAATATTGCATATATGTAACATTTAAACCGACATCAGCATTATTTGAGCAGAAACAAATGCATGTTGCATTAAATAATACTCATTATTGCGGTGCGTAATTTTATGTCTTTTAATCCTGAATCGTCAGTATCATACAAATTCTATCATGTATATAGAAAAGATTTCCTGTTTCCGAAAGCTCACATCAATACACAACGCAAATAATAACGTGCATAGTATACCTGTGGTAATTTGGAAAGCCTGCTTCCAAATTGGGAAATATAGACATACTTCGAAACATGTAGTTCATCTAACATGTGTGCCATGCCATGGGCTGAAATCTCGCACTTGAATTGGTCATTAATCGTCATCATTACGTGCTTCTACGACGCTTGTATTTTCAGATTGAGAAATGGGACCAGTTATAGTTGGCTTCATTTAGAAAATACCACGACCAATACAGTCCATTAAGCATCTATCCAGGGATGCAACCGATCTGATTTTAAAGGTGATATAAGGACGAGAATGAGGAAGGAATCATTTTGTTTTTGCCATTGCTGCGATGCTTTCATAGACATACGTCCTCTACATCAGTACTGTTGGATATAGTTGAGCCTTGGCTCTTATATAAAACCTAGGGCCTAAGGCTTAGGCCCTAAGCATGGCACTCCTGATATATATATAACAGGATCATCAGCTGCTGTTTGTTTTGGTTTGTGCAGTAGCTGATGATCCTGTTATAAATATATCAGGAGTGCCATGCTTAGGCCCTAGGTTTTATATAAGACGGCCAAGGCTCAACTATATCCAACAGTACTAAAATAATTTTTCGTATCGGGAGTAATGTGAGACCTCCCTGTTTGATCTGGATGAGTTTTATGTGTAAAAGTAAGCTATAGAGTATTTGTCAACCGCCTATGGCATAAAATGAGTTTGGCGTGGACTGAACGAAAATGTAAAGTAGGATGGTTTTTAGAAGAAGCCATTCCGTTTTTCCGTCCCAGACTGCGTGAGAGAGTGGGTTAAATTCTACGCTCATTGTTCTGTCATACCATTATATATATTATTCTTTCCATTGTTGGGTTATTGTTTGATTGTTCGATAAGTAGTTGATTAAATAGTATAGAAAATAATTCATTGCTTATCGACAATTTATTTTAGAGTACTGGCACTTTTAGTTTAGAAAACCGATAAGGAGGGATTTAGTCATTGATATCTAGAAACTCCATTCCTGTGAAATTTTCTGAGAACAGCTAGGTCTTCTGATCGTAGCATAAAACGTTAGCAATTACTGCCGGGTAGGGGTAATTCAACATTTTTGGCGACCCTGCCAGGATTAGGAGCCAGTTATCAGTGATTAGTTCAGTTATTTCCATTGGTCATCATGCCAGGAGGACGTGCAAAGCAAGAAACCCTGGATGGACTCAAGTTGGTGCGCGATAGCAAGCGGAAGGGGTTCATCGAAGTTGCCGAACAGCTCACAAGACTCATCTTGAACCCAGCAGCAGACGAAGATGATATCAAGGACCTGTTGGATATCTACCAAGATGAGTTCACACAATTGAGAAAGGCTGACGACAACGTACTCCAAAAAATGGCGGATTTGGACGTATCACCAGCAGAATACGAGGTGGAGGAGAATGAAATTCGGATTCATCATCGGAGAGGGCTTGCGGTAAGCAGCAGAGCGAAACGGCGTATCAAAAGTGATGACGACCTTGGCTTAAGTGCCACCTCTGGAACTGGAACCGGCCTCAAAGTTGGAAACAAGAAGTTACCGAAAATCGATCTACCCAAATTCAGTGGTGAAGTAAAAACATGGCTACCTTGGTGGAGTCAATTCAAGGAGATTCACGAGAACAACAGCATCAGCGACTCCGACAAATTCCAATACCTCATTCAATCAACGAATGAAGGTTCACAGGCTCGACAGGTCGTGATGAGTTTCCCCGTGTGTGCTGAAAACTATGATCTTGCTATCAGGCAATTAAAGAAGTTGTATGGCCAGGAGAAACTGCTCGTGAAAGTCTACATCCGGGATCTCCTCAAGTTAGTCATTGAGAATGCTCAACAGAAGACGGTAAATATGACAACAATGTATTTTCAACTATCAGCCAAATTAAAAGCATTGGAAACATTGGGTGTCACCACCGATAAATGTGCCTCCGTAATACTACCCCTTGTTGAGAGTTGTTTACCAGTTGAACTTTTACGGACGTGGCAGCGTCACCCCACTTCTCAAGATGCAAAGGACGGCGAAGAAGAGCTAACAAAGCTTATCGAGTTCTTAGAGAAGGAAGTGGGACGAGAAAACAACATCAGCTTGGCGTTTGATGGACTGAAGGAAAATTCAGATACGGTTATCCAGTCTCAACAGCCAAAAAGCAACAAGGAGCGAATAAGAAGAACGGAGCAGCAATAGCAACAGCAGCAGGCTTACTCAGTGTCCAGAAGACTGAAGAGCGAAAGTCGGGCTGCATATTTTGTGAAAAGGACCACCCCAGTGAACTCTGTAGAAAGGCTAGCAACATGACCCCAGAAGAAAAAGACGAGCTTGTGAAGAAAAATCGGGGATGCTTTTGTTGTCTGAAGACCAATCACAGAGCGAACAAGTGTAAAAGCAGGGTGAGGTGCCTTATATGTGGAGGAAGACATCACGCCATCATGTGTCGGGATCTGGCAAGCAAGAAGAGCTCTTCCTCCAATTATCCGACTCATAATACACCACCTCCAGCTGAGAAGAAAGAATATACAGAGACAACTGCAACATCAACAGTATCACAATCAAATCAGCTGCAGTCTACAGAAGTTCTTCTCCAGACGTTGGTGGTTAATGTCAAAGGTGAAAGGGGTTCCCTACGCGCACGAGCATTGGTAGACACGGGTTCCCACAAGTCCTACATTTTGAAACCTTTGGCAGAGAGAGTCGGATTACGACGCGTGGGTTCTGAGGAGGTGGTTCACAGCCTATTTGGAGGAACGCAGACCGCTCCTATAACTCACGTAAGATATAAGATATTCCTATCTAATTTGGAGAATACACATACTGCTAATTTTGATGTGTCGGACACCTCTAAAATATCTGGAAACATCAACATGGTGCCTCGTGGTCCCTGGTTACAAGAACTGCAGGACAGGGGAATCCGGATTACTGATGTTGGGGAGGAGGCGACAGAAATCGAGGTCCTTATTGGAGCAGATGTAGCGGCAAAGCTACTCACTGGAAACATGTACGAGCTCCAGTCTGGACCAGTAGCAGTAGAGACGAAGATAGGGTGGACTCTGATGGGCATGCTCCCATTCAGAAAGCCAACAGCAAATCATACGATGATGGTGTTCAATATGCACGTTCAGGATGCAGAAATAGCGAAACTTTGGGAGCTAGACACCATTGGAATCACTGACCCCTCAGATAAGAAGTCAAGGGAAGAGTTGGAGAAAGCGGCAACTCAGCATTTTCAAGAAACAGTAACGAAGACTGAAGAAAGCCGGTACGAGGTCCACCTTCCATGGATTGAGGGTCATGATGAACTTCCCACTAATTATCACGTGGCAGAGAAAAGACTCAGAAATACTACAGCAAATTTACAGAAGGAAGGAACGCTGAGTCTTTACGATGCACTATTCAAGAGCTGGGAAGAAATGGGAATGATAGAAGAGGTACCGGATGGCGAACTGAAGAATTATGGTCACTATTTGCCACACCGAGCTGTTTATAAGCCAAATAGTGAAACGACTCCCATCCGGCCCGTATTTGATGCTTCATGCAGAGTGAAAGGACAACCATCACTGAATGACTGCCTGGAGAAAGGTCCTAACTTGCTGGAGCTCATCCCATCAATTGTGACAAGATTCAGACTAAACCCTGTTGGAATTATTGCAGATATCAAGAAAGCGTTCCAACAGATCAGTGTCTGCAAAAAAGATCGAGATTTTTTACGTTTCCTTTGGTGGGTAAATCTCGACTGTAAGAAAATTAAAGTGTATAGGCATAAACGTGTAGTTTTTGGAGTGAATTCGAGTCCGTTCCTACTTGGGGCAACCCTCAATCATATCCTGGAGAGAGCACCGGAACACGAAGGCGAGACTGCAGAACTGTTGAAAAATCATTGTACGTAGACAACGTTGCTGCTAGCGTCCGCTCAATGGAAGAAGCTTAAGTTCAAATTGGAATCCGAAGATTGTTGGCTTCTTCCTGTTTCGAGTTGCGAGGATGGGAGATTGGACCATGTTCAGAAGAAAACACGTGCCATTATTGGGACTGACTTGGGAAATGAAACAAGATTATTTACGCTGTGACCTGACTCAGATGGAAAAGAAAAGTTTTGAAGGTCCAGTTACGAAGAGAAAGATGCTTTCCTTGCTCATTCCATCTTTGATCCCATTGGATTCACCGCCCCGTACAGTATAATTCCGAAGCAATTACTGCAAGAGACTTGGAACATGAAGATTGGTTGGGATACGCCTCTACCTGACGACATTGCGAAGAGGTTTGATAACTGGAGCCAACAATTACATTTGCTGAGAGAGCTTCAGATTCCCAGATTCGTGACCAACCCAAGCAACAGAAAAGAGGATTGGTCCCTTCATGTTTTTGTTGACGCTAGTGGAAAGTCGTATGCAGCATGTGTGTACTTACGGGTGCAAAGTGAAAGTGGGACAACTGTCCAACTTCTTCAAGCTAAAGCGAGAGTAGCCCCTTTGAAGAAGACATCAATTCCTAGACTAGAATTATTATCGTGTGGGATTGGTGCTCGGCTGGCTCAAGCTGTGAAAGAGATGTTGGACTACAAAGAAATCAGGACATATTATTGGACAGATTCCAGCACAGCATTATACTGGATTCTGAATGAAGGGAACTGGGGTGTTCGTCCAGCGGCGAGTTGATGAAATCAGAAAGCTGACCAAATTGGAAGACTGGAGACACATTCCTGGAGAAGAAAATCCGGCTGACTTACCATCCCGTGGAGGAACCTTACGCAAGATTATACATTCCCGATGGTGGGAGGGACCCTCATGGCTGAAGGATGGGGAAGAACATTGGCCGAAGTCTCCTATTTCATACAATGCAGATGAAATAAATATGGAGAAAAAGAAATCAGTAGTATCCGCATTGGCTCATCATCAACAGGACATTATTACATTGATTGAGCAATGTGAAGATTACGAAGAAATGGTTCGAGTGATGCACTCCAGACTTTCACCAGAAGCTGAAGACGATGAGTTGACGACTGAGGAATTCATGAAGGCGGAGACCGCTCTGCTCAAACTAGTTCAACAAACATCTTTCAGTGGTATTCAAGATGAAAGTTTGAAGAAACTGAACGTGTATCATGATCGAGAGAAAATGATAAGACTTAAGACCAGACTGCTCGATGGGGATTTTACAGAAGAATTTAAGCGACCCCTAGTTCTACCCAACAAGAGTCCCGTAGTGGAGGCCCTAATCATTCATGAGCACAGGAAGAATTCTCATGCGGGAGCTCAAACTTTGTTGGCAATTTTGAGGGAGCAGTTCTGGATAATAAAAGGAAGAAGAACAATACGTCATGTACTGAACAAATGCGAGGAATGCATGAGATACTCTGCACGGAAAATTCAACCGGAAATAGCGCCACTACCCAGAGATAGAATGCAAGCTGACATCCCTTTTCAAGTGACTGGAGTTGACATGATGGGTCCGCTCTTCCTGAAAGATGGGAGCAAAGCTTGGGTAGCTTTATTCACTGTGCCGTGTACAGAGCCGTGCATCTCGAACTAGTGACCTCACTTTCAACAGAAGCCTTCAAGAATGCTTTACGACGCTTTGTTGGAAGGAGAGGAAGACCAGCCATTATCTACTCAGATAATGGTACTAATTTCGTGGGGACACACAACCTATTTAAGGCTATCAATTGGAACCAAGTACAGAAGTTTGGAACTCGCCAGAAAATTATATGGAAATTCAATCCCCTACTGCAGCTTGGTGGGGTGGATTTTGGGAGAGGATGGTTGGAGTTGTCAAGAAGACGCTTCGTAAGGTGCTTGGGAAGGCTAGTTTGTCCTTTGAGGAGCTCGAAACCGTGTTGTGTGAAGTGGAGGCGGTAGTTAATCAACGACCTTTGACCTACATATCCGAGGATGATCAGGATCTTGAGCCGCTTACTCCATCCCTATTTTTAACTGGAAACAAGACTGCAGACATCCCTGAAGCTGATGTGGTTGATGGACGAAGCCTAAGGATGAGATGGAGATACATTCAACGTGTTCGAGAGGATCTCCGTTCTCGATTCCGTAAAGAATACTTGGGGCAGCTTTCCAACGCATCATGGAACAAGAAGGATGTATCTGTCAAGATAGGAGAACGAGTGCTTGTCGGGCATGACAATATGAAGCGCATTGACTGGCCCGTAGGCATCATCAAAGAAGTAATCACTGGACGCGATGGGAAAATCCGAGTAGTGAAAGTTGACACCGGAAAGCATCCTGGTGAGACCCATTCAGCGTATTTATCAATTGGAGATTCCAGATTCCTGGAGACCGACAAGATGAAGAATCGCCTGAGGAGCAGACAACAATCAAGAATGATGAACGAGTGGAGGTTGTCACCCGATCAGGACGTCGTGTCAAGATCCCTGCTAGACTTACTTATATTAATTTTTGTTAAAAGTTTCGTAAATCATTTAATTAAGTAATGTAAATAATTTAGATGGGAGAATGTTGGATCTGGATGAGTTTTATGTGTAAAAGTAAGCTATAGAGTATTTGTCAACCCGCCTATGTATAAAATGAGTTTGGCGTGTGTTGAACGAAAATGTAAAGTAGGATGGTTTTTAGGAGCCATCATTCCGTTTTTCCGTCTCAGACTGCGTGAGAGAGTGGGTTAAATTCTACGCTCATTGTTCTGTCATACCATTATATTATTATTCTTTCCATTGTTGGGTTATTGTTTGATTGTTGATAAGTAGTTGATTAAATAGTATAGAAAATACTTCATTGCTTATCGACAATTTATTTTAGAGTACTGGCACATTTTAGTTTTGAAAACGATAAGGAGGGATTTAGTCATTGATTTCTAGAAACTCCATTCCTGTGAAATTTTCTGAGAACAGCTAGGTCTTCTGATCGTAGCATAAAACGTAGCAATTACTGCGGGTAGGGGTAATTCACAGTTGGGATGAAATAAGGTTCGATTTTGAATAACGGAAAAACTCGTCTGCTATTTCCCATCTTTTTTCTGTCCAATCAATGCATGCATCTGGTGTCCAATTGTTGAATGGACTTATAGATAGTCCTGCATTAAAAAGGCGGGGCTGCTTACACTACTAGATAATGCTTATCTTTTTTCCTTTTCATCCGCAGCCCAATATGGGTAATTTAGCCGACGCAAAAGAGACACCCACTTTAGAAAATAACTTGTTTTTACCCTATTATACATTGTGTTTATAATTGGAAAATTCTCCAGTTTGCCCAGTTAAATACTCCTTCAAAATACAAATTGAGAGCAGACTCAAGCTCATCACAAAACAAGAATTTGTTGTGGACTAGACAGAAAATTAGAACCACGTTGTTCTCGTGTAATCATTTGAAAATAAACGTTTGCTGAAGGAACCTTTCCCGAATTCCTAATCGAAACCTGTTAACCGCATGTAGCTCCTTTCTAATTGTGTTTTCAAATAGAACGAATATTTTCCCCGCTCGTTGTTCATAGCAATATTATATATCCGTCGTTAGTATATAAACACTTCCGTTGATTCTTTGGCATGATCTCACAACCTGTTCTACTTTTGACTCCATAAAATTTTGAAAACTCATATGAAAACTACATCCAATAGTTGATTTGGGGTAACTCGTCCCGCAATTTTGGGTGGTAAACTGAACGAATCTCCATCTACTGTAAAAGAATACGAATGTTGTGGGCTTGTCAGCATTTAAAAGCGAGGGTTGATGTGAGGTCTCCTTCAGTTCTTCACACCTGAACCAGGTACAATCTAACGTTAAGTCAATTGAGGATACCACGTTACGCATATTGAGAGGTCGAATGTTTTCTTCTGGTAGACTATTCCACACTTCCCAAACATCTACAAAAAATTTAAAAATTTTACTGTAAAATTTAAAACATTTCAACGTTTTGAGATAATTTGTTATTTCTTACATTCGTTTACAAAATCATCTGATGGTTAAAAGTGGCAGCAAACCATAATAAAGACGAAAGGATGTCTTCATCCAGAGAATGATTGCTCGTACTTTTCATAAACTTTGGTATTACAGAAAATTTTGTCATTTCGGAAACCTTATTTTTGGTATTCGACACCTGAAGCAGCAGGAACCCTTGGTATTTTTTGAAGTTGTCCAAATGGAAGCATACCGAATTAACAAGTTTCGATGTCATCATCTCCAACGCTATATGGATTTGGATAGTAAAGTATTTGCCTGTTTTCATTATCAAATTCCATTGTTTCGGATAAAAACTTCATGCGAGTTTGGAAAAGGCCAAAGGATTCTGTGACTCCTCTTGTTGTGCCAAACTTCATACCCACTACTAAGATGGTTGAATACTCTTTCCACAGATCGAGTGCTTCACATCCATGCAGTGACTCATCATAGCTTACACAGCAAACAATCCGTGTGTGAAATCAAGAAGTTCTCCAATTATATTTCGAAAGTAACGACTGGGGTGCCCATCACACTCGGTGTCATCATTGAAGTGCAATACAAGTTTGGGCGTGCAACCATCAAACGTTTTGTTATAGGGAAGACTTAAATCCAGTGCATCTATTGTGGTTTCATTTAAGCTGTTGTAATGTAATTAATTAAATAGAAATTAGTGTTTTTAATAACTTCTACGAGTTTAGGTATTATTGCGTCTACCAAGGAAAGGTCTTGATGCGCCTGTTGAGTTTAGTAACGAAATAGTGACTCCATTGTACTTTTGTGTGCTGAATGCAATGGTTAATTTATTTTTGTAAAATTCACTTTTGGATTTATACGTTAACTATTATATTACAAAAAACACTGGATTTCCGGAGTGTTTAGGAAACAGTGGATTTTTAATACAAATACGCACCCAAAACCTGTGTACTAGTAATTAAAATAACTTATTTTATATACTGTAGTACATAAAGGATTTTTAAAAAGGCGAATATTAGCACTATTCGGAACGAACACACGCATTTTTGCATCCAATAAAGCTGGCATGTAAATTGCAAAATGTGAGTTTAGCGAACAACTAAATACACCATCGTATTCAATACTATTTTATTAAGCATAACTCGAGCGGCACCTTAGACCTTTCCTTGTATGTGTGTAGACAATGACCAAACTTACGTCCAAGATATAAACAACTGCGAGTCACGCTTATGTTGAGTGTTCGAAGTATGATGTTACACGCCTCTTGTGTCCGCGATGCTAATTCCTCAAAGGTGTCTTCCAACTGGAATGACGAAAGTTTTTCTTGTCAAAAAAATTAAATAACATTGAAACAATTATGTGTTAAATGGACATCCATACCTGTTGAGTGAAATCCTGTAGAAATGGCTTGTTTCCACGGATACGATCAAGTGCTGAATGTACATCAGAGCGAACGTCTTCTTCTGAAATTTTGTTGCCAATTAACTCCTGGATTGGTCTAGTCAAATCAAGTATCAGTCTACTGATTTGTAGGTTTTCCTTTGCCGTAATTGTAGTTTTACAAAATATTGTCAAACCAATCAGGACGGAATCACCTCCATTGTGCGTCTAGTGTGAGGGAACGCGGTACAAATTATTTTTCGACCTATGGCCATGAATAAATTTGCAGACACAAAAAGGAAAACTTAAAGAAATTGGACAAGGAATGGCATCGATAAGGACTAGGGGAAAATGAATAGCTTCGAGAATTTATTACGTGGGATTTTCCGCAATTTAGCTATGTTTTTTATAACATCCGTTCGTTTGTGGTCAGCAATCACAACAAAAATAATGAGTGCTATGCAAAATGTTTTTTCTGTGGTTTACAATGCAATAAATCTCCCCATATTCAGAGAAATAATGAAAGTAAGTATCAAGCTTCAAGTAATATACTACATTTTTAGCACAAGGAAAAACAAAACGTAGTGTAGAAAGGTAGTACAGACCATTCTGGCAAATTGTACACTTTATCAAGTACATTTTCAAGCGACTGGTGTTGAACGGAGGAGTTGGCACCATGATGTTGTAATCGAAGATAATGGCAACCGTACAAAGGATAGTGGATTTGTATACATACCCCTTGTTGTATGCTGTAATGCATTTAAATTCTGGTCAGAGAAAACTATACATGGGACCGTACACTCGAGGTGAAGGAAGGTCTGGCTTATAAATAATTTTGAAGAAACCTCTTTATGTATTGTATAACATTGATGCAACTCACTACTAGCTAACTAGTAAAGGAAAGCTTTTAACTTAACTGAAAGCTCGGTGGCCTAGGCCTTTTACATGGAATCGTATATTTGAGTGCTTGTCATTATTAGAAAGGAAAGAAAAGTCTGAATGACATGATATATTTTATTTTCTCAGCAAAAAATGGTAATATGAGAAATTTAATAATCCTCCCACCTTTTACAGTATCTTTCGAAATCAAAACCAATTCGCATCATATGTTTCAACAATTCACCAACAAACGAAATTTTCGATACTCAATAAGTATATTTTTATGAGTATTAATGGTTTATAATGTGTAAATGTAATACTTTTCCCTGTTGTTTATTTGAAACGCCGCTA
>LJIJ01001250.1:0-51216 GCA_001718145.1 Orchesella cincta
TTTATTATTATAATCTCATCTGTTCATCTGAAATAATTAAATTATTGTTTATTTTTCAGCCTTTATTCTTTCCACGATGACACGGGATGACATTGTGCTCAATATGTACATCATCTATATGACATTGATGATTTGGTTATGGGTCGTAGCTCATTGGCACTATGATCAAGTGTTTGGTGATCGTGATAATTGATAGTTGCCTTCAACGTCGTCGTTAAGCATTGCGTCCTAGTTCTAGCAAGCTTCTTTCAAAAGACTTAAATAAAGTGTACAAAAGTGATTGTTCGATATATGCTATCCTGCTCAAACAAAGGATAGACAAAGGAGTTTTCGCATCCCTTGGATCTCAGTCTCGTTTTCAGCTAAAGCCAGCGAAACAAGAGCACGGGTCTGTGAATTACAAGACTCGGCTGAACTTCTCGTTTCTTGACGAGTTGCTATAATAATACCCAACCATCACGACAGACTGGTCTGTCTTTTCATCAACTGATTAAGTGCAGACACTTCTTGCTGGCAGGATTGGACAGTTGTGTGTTAAGTTCATCATTCTACATACTTCATTAGTTGGTGCTTAAATACAACCCTTAAACCCTATTTCTGGTACGTTTTGCATTTATAGTTTTGCCTTTCAATACGGCAATATGGTATAATGACAGTGATTTATCATAGTGAATTTATAACTTAATAGATTTTCAACTATCGAGTTGAGGTTTGAAAGAATGGCCCAGTTATCGGACCAAGTTCTCCAGTACCTAAACGAACATGGTAACGTGGACACACTCCAGTTGGCAGACACCCTAAAGGAGGACCATCAGAAGGTGATTGGAGCTGTAAAAAGTCTTCAAAGTTTGGGGGACATCATAGAGGCTGAACAGGCTTCTCGAACAAAAACGGAACTGACTACAGAGGGTGAGACTCAGTTTGGAATGAGACTAGGCTAGTTGGTGATGATTCAGGAGCAAGTGATAATATGCATTTGTTTGTTTTTCTAATGTTTTAGGAAAGTCCTTTGTGGAGAAAGGAAGTCATGAAGCGATCGTTTTTGCAGCAGTTCCTTCAGGTGAAGGTGGCATTCCACAACCGGATCTCATGAAGGCTACGGGAGCTGCAGGAAAAATCGGGATGAGTAAAGCTATTCAGAATGGCTGGATTAAGATTGCGAAGGAGGGAGGTGCTACCAAAGTCATTCGTGTTGTGGAAAGCATCGATGATACTGTGAGTATTATCAATGATTTAATCGTATTTTACTTGAAACGTGTAATGTTTGTGTTTTATGTATGATTAAAATAAATATTGCTTGTTTCTTAGGTACGAACAAAGCTAAACGAAGTAGCAAGTGGTAATGCTACAGTTCTGGATGCTGCAGCGCTTGCTGACCTCAAAAAGCGAAAGCTACTTGTTCAAACTCCAGTGATTTATTACAATCAAACGTGGAGCAGATTTTACTGTCCAGATTGTCAAGCTTGAAACTGAGCTCACTCCCGAAATGCTTGCAAGTGGAGAATGGAAGCAGAAAAAGTTTAAACCTTAATTTCCAAGCACTTGGAGCTTCACTCAATTCTGGTCATCTTCATCCACTCCTCAAAGTACGCTCAGAGTTCCGCTCCATTCTGCTGGAAATGGGATTCTCAGAAATGCCAACTAACGTTTGTGGAATCTTCCTTCTGGAACTTTGATGCTCTGTACGTTCCTCAAAAGCATCCCGCTCGAGATGCTCAAGACACTTCTACATGTCACAACCAGAAAAGTGCAACTCTGTGCCCAAAGAATTTATGGAACGAGTGAAGGCAGCTCACACAGGAACTGATTTCGATACTCTTGGCTACGGACCAGGCTGGAAAGTGGAGGAATCCTATAAGAACTGCATGCGAACTCACACCACTGCAGTGAGTGCACGAATGCTCCATGCTATAGGCTCAAAGGGGGAGTTTAAGCCTGCTAGTTGTTCTCAATTGATCGTGTCTACCGCAATGAAACACTGGATGCTACTCACCTCGCTGAGTTCCACCAGGTCGAAGGCGTTGTTGCTGACTACAACCTTAATCTGGGCAACTTGATCGGGATAATGAAAGAGTTCTTTGGTAGATTGGGCATCACCAAACTTCGCTTCAAAGCCGGCGTACAATCCTTACACGGAGCCTTCTATGGAAGTGTTCTCTTATCATGAGGGTCTCAAGAAGTGGGTGGAAGTTGGTAATTCTGGCATGTTCCGGCCTGAGATGTTGCTTCCAATGGGGATTCCTAAGGATGTTCGCGTTATTGCTTGGGGACTGTCTTTGGAGCGTCCTACCATGATTCGCTATGGGATTGACAATATCCGAGATTTAGTGGGACCACGTGTGGATCTTCAAATGGTGTATAATAACCCTATATGCCGTTTGGACACCAAGTAAGGTTTCCATGTGTATATCTGATCCGCGATATTATCATTCCAAAAATGTTGATATAAATTGTTATCATCACGGGTTTCTGTATTTTACTGTTTGTATAAAAAAATTAATTTGTGGTTTTGTTACCTATTCTCCCTTTTCGATCCTAATAATAAACTAATAGTAACTTGCCGCTTAAACGTATGATTTGTTTTGCTTTTTATTTAAGTAACAGTTTTGTTGCAGTTTATTTTTTAATTACTTTTATTTAGTTTAGTCTCCAGCGCATGACCGTTTGATTTATTTAAAACCATCCTTACCGCACCCGCATGTATTACCGTTGCATTTGCATTAAAACACCATGTGTAATAGCAGCTGAATTTAAAGTATATTTTTAGCCGTAAAATATTAGTTAATCTGCATCTAAATTTTATTTTTAACCACCGGTTTATTAGCATGAAAGTTGGTTGCTGAAAGAATTAGTTGAAGTTGTATTGCTACTGTCATTTCATAAGTCATTCTGAAGCTAAATACAAGTAAATGATACACAGTTTTGAAATGGGGACTGATGGGTCATACTTGGACAATCCGCTGTTGAAAAGTCCAAAAAGGGAGAGAACATCACAGGAACAGGCTTCCGCATCTAGCAAAAATAGAAATAGAAGGAGGAAGAAGAAAGCTAACAATCCCAACAAAGATCAGGAAGGGCCACCGCAGCTGTATCACAAGAAACCCCACCCAACATTGTTCTAACCGATGTTCCGAAAGAAAACACAAGTCAGGCTCAAAGCCAAATTCCACCTAGTTCAGATAAGCCCCGAAAAAGAAGGGGAATACAAAGCGAGGTAAAAAGAAGTCTGATATCGAAGTAGGCTCGAAGGCTGCTGAGAAAGAAAACAAAGAAACAAAACTGACTCCAAGTAATGTGGAAGCTATGACTTCTTCCGAAGTAAGACCAACAACAACAGAAGCAGCATCCTCATCGACAGCATCACAAACTGCCCCAACTTCAAAATCATCAAAGAAAAAGAAGAAATCGAAAGCAAGTCAACCAAAGGAAACTATAGGTTGAGTAAATTCAATGGATCTGATGTGTGAACTGTGTTTGTTTAACAAGTGAAAGTTCTATATTACATTTTGAACGTTCCTTAAATTTTACCCATTAAAAAGATATAATATTTCCTGCTAAAAAATCATAATTCTTGTGAAAAGGGTTATCACTTATCAGACTTGTGGTTGTTCTTTATGCATTGGTTGATGGACAAACAACGGACTACGGAATATTTACCATTCAGTTAAACTATAAATGCATTTAAGGTTTGCATAAATATTGAGCATATTTTGCATGCAGATCATTCGACAAATTATTTCATACAACGGCTGTCAAACAGTTGATCATCTTAATAAAGTATAAATTTTTATTCTGGACAAACCATACCTACAAGATATTTAAAGCATTAATTAAATTAAGTACAAATCCAGTAGTTATTACAGTAAAGAAATCAGCAAGGCTTTTTATTGTCTAATATTTATCACGACTTATTTCATATTTGGTTTTCTTTTGTAGAAAATGGTAATGTATACTATATTTGAAAGACTCTAAAAGGATTATTGCTATAGTGAATACATGGTAAACTTGGTTGTCTGCAGTCTGCTTAGCTCTCATACATAAAATATATATATTAGATGGCTGTTCGAGGAACTGGTCATGGGAAAGCGATAAGTAAGGCATAAGGCTTTATACCCAGACATCACAGTAAACTGCTTGGGATCACCTAGGGTGACCAGATTCCCAAATGCCCAATGGGGGACAGTTCAAATTTTTTTGCTATAAATAATATATGTATACAATCTCTGATGTCTAACAGCAAAAGAAAAACTACCTCCCGAATTTTCGCATTTAGAACCAAGGTATTTATTACTTATGTGGAAGTTAAAACCTGTAACTCTCAAACACCGACTGCAGATAATTTGAACACCAAAATTTGCAATTTCGAATAATACAATTAATTGCGCAAATAACACTACCAACAGTGCTTACAAAAAGCATCAAACTTTATTATCATGAAAGTCATGGATAACCTTCAGGCTACTATAGTTTTTAGCCTACGCTAAATCGTCAAATCGTTGTATTTCTAAAAAACGAAGTATGTGTTTAGACTTTTTTATGTTTAAGCTACTGCTGGGGGGCAAAAAGGACGGTGTGCACAAACTTTCAAACAAAAGAAGTCCTTTAAACAAACAAATCCATAAAAATGTTTGAGCACTTAGGAAAATTATGAGAAAAGCATGCAAATAAACTGACATTGTTTCGAAAATTTTGAAAACCTTCTTTCAAAAACTATAAGTTTTATCTAAAATTTAGAAGAACCAGAGGCAAATTTATAGTATTCCATTTTGGGGGACTTTGGGGGACAAACTCTTCCAATGGGGGACGTTTGGGGACACTTTATCGTCGGGGGACAGATGTTTGATGGGGACTGTCCCCCGCAATGGGGGACGTCTGGTCAGCCTAGGATCACCTAGCATAATAATCAGATCAAAGAAAGTTTTGGGGTGTTCTGTCTCACTGTATAACAAAGATCACACAAATAAGCTCCTGTTGGACTTGAGTCTGTAACCTATTATAAACATATATATATTCAACAACTTTTGATTTAAAACAGAAAATATTGATTGGAACCATTGCATATAGCATAAATACAGACGTATTTAAACTTTCCAGATACAAGTAAGAATTCCTTATTCTATCACGTTTCATAGTTTTCATTTAATCTAGCTGAGAAAAAGTCATGATTGCGTCATACACGAACTCTAGATTGCTCAAATATATTTAAACATCCGTCTAAAAGTAAGTAGTATAAAATCCTTAATTACATTAAAGCTACTTGGCTAAAACTACAAAGGAACTGTGTAAAAACAGTCAGCACTAGTATTTTACTTATTTAATAAGATTCATTCGAAGATACTTTTGGGGCAGTTGTTTGCCCTCTGAGACGTAGCTTTCATAGCTAATCCTTTCTCAGCTTCTGGAGCTCTTCGGAATTCATGCTGAATAATGAAGACGCCTCATCTTCATTTTGGAGAAGTCGTTGGGCAATTTGGAAACAAAACTGCTCTCGGAAGACTTTCAGGTCTCCTCTCTTGGAAACTGCCAAAATAATCAAGTACCCGAATCTTACAATCAACGTCGCAAATTCTATTAAAATTCATTCATTCATGGTAAATTCCAACTGACCTGTTTATTTTGAAGGAGTTTCCAAAATGGTTTTCCGTTTACAAAACTGTAAGCCTTTCGTTCACGTATTTGTTGCACCATTCGGTGGCACTCCGTTCTTGTGTATGGGGAACTACAGCAACAGAAGTACTTTAATATTAATACTAGTTAAAGCAATGAACAAAGCATTGCTATGGCCAACATACTTCTGTAATTCATTATATCAGCAAAAACTTACTCTAGAACATGAATTCTCCGCTTTATCCTTTCCTTGAGCCTGGTAAAAGCTTTTGCAGCGGCGATCCGAGTTTTGGAACGGGTTAAGTATTCCTAAAACAAAAATATGTGAAATGTTTGCTTAGTTATAGAACAACTAAATTTTACTTGCAACTGATTTGGCTCTCCGGCCTACCTTAATAAACCGTGGTCGAAAATTATATTTCTTGCGACGAGATCTCCCTTGAGGATTTGGATTCACAATTTGACGGGCGATGGTGTTCATTTTTCGTGCAACGACTGGGCGACCTGTGACAGCCAGTCTAGATCTCTTAGTGTTAGCCATTTGGAAGCAGTTTTACTTATTGTGCTCTCAACATCCTCTGCATGGTTGGAGTAATGTTTAGGAAAAGTTTTGTAAGCTCTGGACGCACTAAGTTTAGACCAGTTGAGAATTTAATAAACGTCAACTCATTTTTAGTAGAAACTATTCATCCAGTTTTCTTTTATAACTTTGGAAAATTGGTAGCACGTTTGAATAACTTTCTAAACTTTCTATCCATAAAACTACTTCAACGGTGCTAGCACGGGAAACGTTAAAAGTTAGTAAGTTGTTCAGCTTAAATCACAAATCAGATGCACGTGAAAAGTGAGCTTACACTTACGCACATTGTACATATGCACATTTCGTACAACTGTGTGCTCACTCCTCCACCAGTTCATTGATAACAAACACAGAAATACACAGAGATATGAATGAAACTATAAAATGGTATAAAATGGCAAGTAGCAACAGGTTAAATGAATATTTCCCGTATTAATCGTAGCGATTGATTTGATTGAGTATGTGATTGTCTACCAGTATATTAGTAATTTTCCAAATATTGACGAAATATTGTTTCATGTGTTAAGACAAGTCACTATTAGTAAGGTCACGTCAAATTAGAAGCAGAACAAGTGTATCTTGTACTCTTTCTGCTCAAGAAACTGGAGCTGTGAATTGGAAAAGGTTCAGAAAAATCGCATACGAATACGAATCTGACTTCGCTTTTGCTTTTATGTATGTGATGGGGACGCTGTGAAGAGCGAGAAGAAAAGTGCTTCTTCTTCAGTGTAAGGATCGGGTAAATGTGGCCAGCTTCCTTGTATAGCTTACTCCAATTCTTTGAACTGCAACCTGCAGTCGAAAAAAGTATCGCCCGAACGAAAACACTCACTCTCAACCATTTGAGTGTAACATGATCCTTAATGATACCATTCGCTATGCATTTAATATGTTTATGACATTTTCCCCAATTCAAATTCACGATAAACATTTCCAACTAAAATACGCTTTGCCTAGTCCCATTGATTCATCTTCCGTGATGCTATGACAAAAAAAAATGGTGAGTCGGGTTAGGTACGGTCAATGGTTTTAGCTAAAGTAGAAGATTTTCATAAGATTTTAAAGTGACAAACCAAATTAAGAGGATTTTTTTCTTCTCTTCTTGTAGACTCTTGCTTGCTTTATATTGTTCATGCTTCTATGGAACAACAAACCTTATGCATGAGCTTTCTTTCCCTCCAGCCATAAATGAAGTATTATTACTATTCCTTGTTGCCATTAAAACTAAAGCATTTCTGTGAATAACTGCAGGATCAATTTCAATTGTGGGTTTTTTTCAATTAACAAGTCCCCATCAATCTTAATGGCTTTTTTGGGTACATATTTTTGGGGCATGGTCTTTTTGAGGAGGATAGATTGCATAGTCCATGAAAGTGATCCGACTGTACTGCTGCATCGATATCTAACACCTATGCAGGCAGCAAATTACCAATTATAGCATGTCATATGCATTATTATTGCGATATGATTGTAACTTTAATGCTTAGCAATAATGTCAACAATCCTAGTTCAATTATGCAGTTTATCCCTGATACTTTTAATGGTATCTTTAAAATTTGAATCTTCCTAATACTGGGTCAGAAGACGATGTTTATCATGATGTGTAGAGAATTGAACATCGAACTTAATTTAAATTGATTATTCTTGATGCTTCATATTCCGTTACATACATTTGCGTTTTAATGAATAATTTGCATAAGATGAATGTATAGAAGAAGATTTAACAGTAAAAAATATGCATATTTTTCATTAATGGCATAATAGTTGAGTTTTGAGCTTTCAAGGATGAAAAACTCTAGGGAAAGCCATAACCAATCGCGTAAGTCGACTGTCCTTGAAGGCACAATTACTTATTCTGCTGAATATCCGCAACTGTGCTATTGTTCTTACTTTGTCCCTGAGAATTGGTGCAAGAAACTATTGGGCCCTCCTCTCCAGAATCGTATACGGAAATCTGAAGCGAGACAAGGATTTGGAAAGGACTTGGAATGTATACATGTAGATTCGATGATGATTCCAAAAGCTCGATGTTTAAGATAAAACTCAAACGTTTAAGCTGACATGAATATCGAATTCAAACCACCACATCTAGGTCATAATATTTCAGTCATAGTTCCGTAGTTTTGGCATATGGTTTTCAGGTACTTCTCCTGTTGATTGAGAATGGGATTGCATATAGAACGCTACTCAGCTTCCAATATAATGAAGTATATAATGTCAATATTTGGCAAAAACGAAATAGGTGTAAATAGAAAGCAAACGGAGACTCAGACTTTATTCATGATCTTTTTCAAATTGATACAGTTTATCTTACTTTCTACAACTGTTCCGACTTTCCGATCGCTCGACAACTTCGGAAATTTAATTAGTAAGTTACCGTTTCACTGTTTTTGAGAATATTGGTTTAAATTCCTAATCTCGTAGAATCCTTTGGTGTCAATGTACGTACAAGCATGTCAATTATTAATTCATTAATTCATTCATTTATCTCATCTCATAGTGCATCTTAAAGAGGTTACCAAAGAACAATGGTTTCATTTTGATCCAAAATGTTTTTTTGACATTGCATCATAAAATCATGCAATTCATTTCTGTTACATTGCTATTCAGCCGGACGTGAAAACATTTTTGCCATCACCATCATAATGAAACAAAGGACTTTTTCCCAGTCATGATGATGCGAGTGATAATGAACTCACGAGAGATGATGATGATTAGATGACTGGCGATGGTTAACTCAAAAATCAACATGATCACTATGCAGTCTTGTTAATTTGTCGCATTTCCGACAAATACCACTCACATCGTCACGTAATAGTGTTGTACATTCACATTCTATACATCAACACGTCATCCATGCATGTCAAGCTCCATAATAAATATGAATGAGAATGAACGGAAGATGAACTTTCCAATATCGATTCAATTTATTAAATAGTTTGTAGGATGACCTACATGAACTTGAGGGACTCATGTAAATGCACATGTCTGTCGGTTTGTTTGCAGAAGAAAACTAATTATTTACAAATTTAAAATACAGTTGATTCCTATATATATCATCATGATTTTGTTCTTTTTCACTACACTCTAGCTTTTTCTACAGCACCGATCGACATGCAAATGAAAATGCTTTACACGAACATAAATTACATTCAATACCTTATGTGTGTAGTAGGAATTACAATGTAGCTTATCTGAGTTTAAGTAAATTATATTATACTTTTACATTTGTAGCCTAAACCCAACCAGCCTTACTCTAGATGCATAGTTGTATGGCAATATGGGCTCAACAGTCCAACCAGACGACATGGTTTTACCTACCACACCGTTCTCAAGCTCATGATGAAATAGAACCAGAATATGATACTTTGTCTTATGTTTTCGCTTTCCACAGGTTTCTGTAAAAAAAGGAGCTGGGGTATATATGCAAACAGAAGTCCTTCAAGACCAACAAACTTTACATATTCCTATAAAAATGTGAGGAAGGGTTTCAGTACAAGAAATCGTTTTACGTATTCACAGCCATCACATCATACAATACTCCCCTTTTTCTTCAGCATTGGCAGTATTCAGTAGAAGCAACCAAAACTTGTCAAAATATTACACTGTTTAAAGCTGTTCAACTACTTACGAAAACTGCATTGTCGACGTTATCAAGATGTCCATGATGATTGGAGAGTTTAACCATAACATCGTTAAAAAGTCAAAGGGCACGAACTGCTACAAAATTGATTTGAAAAATACTCTATTTCCGGAAGGGTTCATGGGTAACTTGGAAACATGGAAGTATATTCAGAAACTCACCAACATCCTGAACAGGAAGAACTCTATTAAAAGGATTGGGTAAGAATTTGAATTTTATAAAATCACGTCAACCTCAAAAGAACATGCAGTTTGTAATTTTTACTATTTTATAAATACTGTAGAGCTCTCACTACCCATTTTAACTGGGAGTCATCTCCCCCTGCAAAATTACAGCTCAAGCTGCAAGGCACTTTGCTCCGGACATTAGTGGAAATCTGTGGAGAAGATATAAGGCTTCAAATCGTCGTGACATTTAATGATCCAAATCAGATTCCAGATAAATCCATATATTGTGATAGTACATCTGAAAATACATCTGAAAATACATCTGAAAATACATCTGAAAATACATCTGAAAATACATCTGAAAATACATCTGAAAATACATCTGAAAATCAAATTCAGCATCTGAAAGACAAATTGGTGGAATTATTTTTGCGACGAAGAAACTCTTGGTTTGAGGCAGATGCAGCTATTGCACTCTTCAAGGCTGCTACACAGATTGAGTTACACTCAAGTGCTGAATTGAAAAAGAAGGCTGCAGAAATACTCAAATCGTAAGTGTTCAAATGGGCTGAGACGTAGTAGTAATATTTTATCAAATTTAACATGGTACAAATAACTAACTGTTTCAGCAAGGGAAACCTTCGGGGGTGTTTGTTCCTAAGGCACCTCTTAGATAGGATAGGATAGGATAAAGACAATAAGACAGCGTTGGAACGTATCACAATGGAACTGGAAAAAAATGGCAAAATTTGATGGAATCGATTGTTTTTTTAGTAAATTCATGTTAAATATGGTTGCATGCAAAAATTGGATAGTTGTATTTATCTTTCAGTGAAAATTAAGATGTTTCATTTATTAATAAGGTGTTTCTTGTACTAATCGTTTGTGTCACCGTGATCTTTTCAAGATTAGCATTTACAAGGAGAAGAGTTGTGTGATTGCTGTCATAGTTTCAATTACGTATCCGATTTATTCTGTTAATGTCAAAATATGAAAAAGTGTTTAAAATTACTACTTACTACTAATTAAAGGCTAACTTCATAAATACTACGCAAAATTAAACTTTTACGTTGGTATTTCCATTTAATAGCTTATCATTCATGCGAGCAATTTAGTAATAAATTTTATTTTGTAGTAATCACCATTCCATAGACACAAAACAAGAAATGCGACTTCTCCTGTTTGAATTTCATGATATTTTATTGTATGCAAAGAGTATTGAGCAATGAAAAGCAAAGGAAAACTACTCGTTCATATTTACACTGACGGAAGCTAAGCTTAGTTAAGTATTTTATCCAGTTTCACTCTTTTCCTTCGCTGCTTGCTTTACCCACCCCATCATTGATTTTAAGCAATTCATACCACAAGTATATTTGTCTTCTTAACTCATTTGGATTAGACAAGTCACAATTTTGAAACTGATAATTAAGAGGTTACTTAAATGTTGTTGTGGGATGTTTTTCCGCCATATATTCCGAATTGCATGTAGTTTAACATACAATAACAGTTTTATACATTTGAGATGTCGTTTGGGAAATAATTTGGGTCAAAGATCAGCAACTCCCCAAACTACCTTCTCTTTTTAATTAACCAAACCGAGCATTTCATTGATTAAGTTGTATGAGATGAACGTAGAGAAGGTTTGTTAGTTAAAATTATGCATAAATCATATTTAGAATTAGTCACTTCCATTGCGTAATAGTTGAGTTTTGAGCGTTCAAGGGTGAAGAACTTTAAACAGACGAGTAGGGTAAGTCGTGTCGTAACCAAAGTCTTGCATTTAAATTGCTGTCCTTCAAGGTGCAATACAAATTATTTTCTTGAATATTTCTGTGGAATATATGCAACTATGCTATTGTTCTTATTTTGTCATTGAGATTTACATTTTTTCAAATGATATGCCGATTGTCAAATATGTATCTGGTAGCACATAAAAATATAATATAATATTAATACATTTTGAGCTGAATCAAATCTATAAAATATATTTCAACTTTCCGACGAAGGACCAAGTTATGAAATGTTGTCGACCTTACACAAGTACGTAATGTCGTGCTGGTTGTAGAAATACACTACAATAGTTACACAGCGTTCCTTATTTCACTACAAATTTTAACAACTAGCCACACTTCGATCTGATAAGGCGTACTTGTCGCCTGCAATCTATCCAATTATTCACGTCGTTTTGGCCTTTAGAAGAAAAGTTCACGCGTAACAGCTTTAGATAGAACCAATTTTTAAAATTATTCTTGGGCTCAGAAAGTGCTTCATTTCACTTCAAGCCAATTCAATCAATATGGCTCAAATAAATATTCTGATCACCCTTGTTTTAATGGTGACAAGTGTCACCCTGCAGTACACCGACGCTTTCAAAAATTACCATGGTTGTGAATTGCATGATAACCAGCCAGGACATCCAACATTCGTTGATATTCCTAACTTTAATGCAACTGCTGATGCGGACTACGTGTGGGAAGCCTTATACCATGGGGGCCAAGACATGATCATCCACCTTGCCCATCTTGGCTCCATGCGATCTCGCAACCAGCGAAAACAAATTATGAAAACCTTAAAACGTGTTCACAATGTCGTAAGCTCCTAAAATTATCATAGCATATCCAAATTTTGGATTGAATTGAATATTGTATAACAGTGTCCTAAATTTTCAGAGCCTGATATATGACCACTTGCATGAGAGGACTTTTGATGGCACATTGGGTGCACTGGTTCGCGCTCTGTACATGTCTCGAGAGGAATTCTTTGCGACGGAAGTTAGGTGGGCGATTGAGGGTCCGGGCACTGACGAGAATACGTTGACGGACGTAATACAACTCTCTGCTACGTCAAATCCTACTTGCTCTTTCTCCATTAAACACTTCTTGTTGCATTTGTTTTTATTCATGAGCTCATATTTGTTATTCCACTAGATTTTTTGCTGCTTAGACCCACAGGAAATTCAAGCGGGCGACATCAGGAGAGCATTTTCAAGGTTATATGGTAGTCCAGTTGATTATGAAATTGAACGAGATGTATGCCTAGATACCTATGGAAAGCTACTGAAGGAACTTATAATGGTAATTTTGTAATAATTGTTGGTAGTAATAATTGGCTCGAATGATCACCTAAACTTAAAATGTTTTAACACAGTGTATGTTTATATTCGTTTCCGTCGATTTACAGGAAAAGCGATCTAACACAACAGACTACGATGCTGCGAAAACCAATGCCAAGCTATATTTTGAAGACAGTACGAAAAATATACATATTGTTAGTTTGCACATATTATTTAGTGCCTTTTTCAAATGAAATAACAATTACTTTCTCTGTTGTTAGGCAAAACTGAGGATTTTTTACACTTGTCAGAAAATTCTACAATTGCTTACTGGAAATTTTTTGCTCGTCGCTCTTACAAAGAGATCAGCATGACGTCTAAAAACTTTAACGAAATTAGCGAGGACAAACCCCCGTTCACCAAATATTTGGCCAGGGTGACTACTATGAACTGGTGGAAATTCTTTACAAAAGATTTTTGGAAGATATTTCCTTGTGGGGGCAATTTTCGTGAATTGGTTTTGGCGATCGGTAAGCAAATTGTTACCTTGCTTTCACCAGCAACACATTTTACATATTTCATGAATCCTAAAGGTTCTTAATATAACAATTGCCTGCATATTTCATATTTTCAGTTAACTACTCAACGGATAAAACGAAATACTACTTGGATCTACTTTTGGATGGACTGATGGTCGGAGATAGCAGACGGTTAATAAGGATTGTTGCATTAAGAGCTGATAAGGACTTGGAATTAATAAAACAGCGATACAGCGAGAATTTTGGAGGAATTCAAGGCCATACCCTAGCTCAACTTGTTGTTGAACAGCAACACCCCTTTATGCACAATCATATAAGTCACCAGGTTCGGACCCTCCTCTTCAAAATTATCTGCGGTGACCTTTACGTGAATCAGCATTTGGATCAGCTTGGAGATGTACTTGAGTGAGATGATCTTGAATTCAATTCATCTCAGGATCCTAAACTGGTTTCTCTAATAAGTATCTTTATCAATTGTGTAAATCCAAAATGAAGACTTTAAGTGTAATAAATGAAATTGTTGCATCCAAACCCAACCATTATTCTAGCAGTGAATTAGCAAAGTCAGTATAACATGTCCCATGCATTATTTCTTCGATTTAACCGTTTAGCTTTAGTCAATGACAAATTTACTTATGTAGTGAGCCCTTAAAATGAAATTTTTAAAATTTGGCTTTCCTAAGAATGTTCAAAAACAATGTGGATCATTGCATGTTAATATTGCATCATGGTTAAGCTGATTTACTTTTATTATAAATATACTACATCATTGCATTGAGTCGCGTTTCATTAGGTAAGTTGTATGAGATGAATGTAGAAAAGTTTTGCGAGTTAAAGTTATGAATTTTACATCATATTTCTAATTAGTCACTTTCATTTCATAATATTTGAGTTTTGAGCATTCAAGGTTGAAACACTTTACAAAGATGAGTAGAGAAAGCTATAACCAAAAGCCTTGTATGTAAATCGATTGTCTTTGAAGGTGAAATAACTTTCTACTTTCTTCATCACAATTTTTCTGCCTAAAACATTTAGCCATGCTATTGTTCTTAATTTGTGCAATAAAATTAGAAATTTTTCATTTAATATGGCCAATGTCGAATGTGAAATTTGTATTGTGTAGCATATAAATATACCAAATAATACATATGCATGCTTCTATTGACTCAATTATATCTATAAAATGTATTAGAAATTTCCAATGAAGGACAGAGCATTAAAACAATAAATTGTCAACTATGCTCACCTTCGTACAATCGTACACACAGTAAACTACTCTAATACATCCTATAATAAGCATACCTATTACGCAGCGTTCCTGACTTGCTAAAACTTTCAATCAGTAGTCCGACTTCGATCTCATAAGGCCTAATTGTAGCCCGTAATCTATCCAAGTATTCGTTGTGTCGACTCCTAGAAAAAGCAAGCGTAATAATTTTTGACTGGAATCAACTTGTTAAATAATTTCCTACACCATGAATAAATTATATATTAACAGTCTGAGTACTGCAGTTTCGATTGTAATAATAGTCTGCATTCAGTTCACTGACGCCAGAACGGGTGAAAATTACGTTATCCGGCCTGGAAAGCCAACACTCGTAGACCTCCCTTCTTTCAATAAGACTGCTGACACGGATTTCGTGTACAAACACCTAACGCGGAAGAAAGGATACACAGTCAGACACCTTGCCTACCTTGGCTCTTTGCGATCTCGCAACGAGCGAAAGCAAATTGTGGAAGAGTTAAAACAAACGTATTCGATTGTAAGCTCCATATATTATCATAGAATGTCCGAAGTAATTTGAATTGAATGGAATGTTGTATACCAGTGTTCTAAATTTGCAGGACATGGTTCATGACTACTTACTCAAGGCGGCTTTTGATACCCCAGACGGCGCATTAGTCCGTGCTCTGTTTATGCCTCGAGATGAATTCTTTGCGACGGAAATTAAGTGGGCACTTATGGGTCTGGGCACTGACGAGGATACGTTGACAGACGTAATATAACCTTCTGCTACGTCAACACTTACTTGCTTTCTCCTTTTCGTACCATTTATATGGATTAATGTTTATTCCACTAGATATTTTGTTGTCTCGACCCAACGGAAATCACAGCGGACGACATCAGGAGGGCATATGAAAGGTTATATGAGGGTTCTCTAGATCATGATATTGCAGGTGATGTATGTGTAGAGAATTATGGGAAGCTACTGGATGAGCTTGTAACGGTAATGTTGTAATAATTGTTATAATAATTGGTTTGAATGATCACCTAAAGTCAAACTGCTTTAATTGTTTACATTCGTTTCGGCCGTTTTACAGAAAAAGCGATCAAACAAAGCAGACTCTGATGTTGCGAAATCGAATGCAAAGCTTTATTGGGAAGACGGTATAAAAATATGCATATTATATTTAGCTTCCGTTTTAATAATATGGTTTTAATTGAAGTAACAATTGCTTTCTTTGTTGCTAGTCAAAAATAAGGACTTTTTGCATTTGCCAGAAAGTTCTTCAATTTCCTACCTGAATGTTTTTGCTCGTCGCTCTTACGATGAGATCCGCATGACCTCTAATAATTTTTACAAGCTAAGCAAGGACGAATTCCCATTCACCGAATATTTGGATAGGGTAACCTCTAAGAACTGGCGAAACTTCTTTTCACAAGATTTTTGGACGTTAGTACGTTGTGGTGCCAACTTTCATGACTTGATTTTAGCAATTGGTGAGCTAAATGTTACGTTGCTTTCACCATCATGATATTTTATAGACCGTCCACGTGTCTATTATAGCAAGTATTTGTTTATCTCCTATTTTCAGTAAACTACTCCATTGACAAATATGACTATTACTTGGATCTACTAAAAACTGCACTTGAGGAAGGAGATGACAGGCGTCTTATAAGGATTGTTGCATTAAGAGCTGACAAGGATTTAGAATGGATAAAGCAGCGCTACACCGAAGATTCCGATGACGCTTTTAGTCACAATCTAGCTGAGCTTGTCCGTGAAAAATACACCAAGTTTTTCTCCGACCGTCTGGAACTCATTGTCCGGTTTCTCATCGCCGAAATTATCGTCGGTAACCAGTACTCGCAGGTGAATTTGGAAATGCTTGAGTTTTGGAATCATTGATATGAATATCCAATCATTGGTGATTCCAAAATCCCCATATTTATGATAAATTCGTCTCATGATCCTAAACTTGTTGCTGTATACCTCAATTAATAAATTAAATATGAAAATGTAAAGAGTAATAAATGATTATTGGTCTTTCTCAAAAAAAAATTTCTGAACGTTTCTTTTTACTTCACACTTTGCATTGGACAATATATGTAATCGTAAAAGTAATCGAATAATATGGTGGTAATACTAGTTAAATAACAATATAGAAATGTTGTGTATATAGCGGTCGCTGGTGTAGTTAGCCTGTGGTATTCGCTTTGTTTGTTTGTTTTTTGTAAGAATATTAGAAGGCGGAGGCGCTGTGATCATCAACTTCTTCCCATTCATTAAACATATAATACTATTAATCATAATATAGTCATAAAATCATATGGATATTTATCTTATACTCTCGTTCTCTCTCTGCATCCTCTCAGTTTTTTTCTCCACTCGCTCCATTTCATTCAAGCACACAAGCAAATGACATGACAATAATACAACATTCACGCGCTCACATCATCATTATCATCATCATTGACATCCTAACATTAAAACAATATTGGTGAATGAATATACTCTGTTCCTGATTGACAAAGAGAGCACAACTAGGTACTCCACTCACTCACACCGAAAACTGTGGATAATAATGTAAATGTAGTGCATAAACAGAAAAGGGACGAACAACCCACAAAGTACACAATAAGAATAAAATAATCTCTCCAATCCTTTCTTTAAAACATCATTTAATAACCATGCATAAATAGAGATAATAGTTTGCACGATAATAATTAAGAAAAAGGGGAAGATTCATAATAATTGATGTGATGAGTTGATTAGCATCATCCGTTTAAATATACAACTGATGTTGGTAGTTGTTGTTCGTACAAATCGGTACTGTTGTTGCTCCGTAGCAAAAGCCCACTGCCGGCCGCAGTTGTCCAGTGTCGCGAACTGCTGTTGTCTCTGTAGTTCCACAGTTCCACATCCAATTTTGAAGTTCATGGCAAAATTGGAGTCACCAAAGCCGAAGCTCTTTGGGAAATCAGGAAGAGCAGACAAGCGACCGCAATGCGAGCAACTGTGGCGTGGTCGCCCCTTTGCTGATGTTGATTCTGTATATATTTTCTGTATATACTGGTTAGACAGAGTTGATTGTTATCCAGATAGAGTTGGCGAAGAGAAAGCAGAAGAGAAAGAGAGACGAGGGATGATGACGATGATTCCAATGAGTGAGTGCAAGTTGTTGCCCTCCTTTCTGAATTTGGAGTTTTCTTCTTCTTCTATAATGTTAGGCATTTCTGTATATATATTTATTTTTAATTAATTATTTTTTTATTTGGATAGTTTGCTGATGACTCGGATCAGGGCACCGTTCTCATCTCGTAGTTTCTGATTTTCACTTCGCAAGTGTCGAATCTCCTATGGAAACAAATAATAAAACCAATCATTAATCACTATGTATTCCCCCACAGCCTTAAACGAGCATAACATAAGATAATATTGATACACTCGAAAAGTAACACATGGCCACAGCCAATTCAATTCACAAAACGTCACTCCATCATCAAATCACCATGATTGAGCTACGTACGCATGTCATACGTATAAAATTAAAGTACAAATATTCATCTACACTTCCAAACCAGAACCATCTAAAAAATCTCCATAATTTGAAATGGGCAGTTGTGATTAGTAAAGGAGATCAGAACACATAATCAAGAAGAAACAGAAACAACAAAAAAAGAAGAGGAGAAAGTTATTGAAAGAAGACAACGCAATAGGACGAAAAGAAAAAAATGGAGAGATAGATACCTCCACCCAGCAGAGGAGAGCTTGAACAAATAGATCCCCAAGGAGTACAGCAGCTCTTGATTGAACGCTTTCTTTTAAAAGGTTGTGTATATATGCATTACAACTAGAAACTCTAAGTTTAGGAAGAATAAACACTGTTCTACATGCTAAAAACGTGGGTGCCCTACCCCAACATCACATCATCACATACGTATTCCTAATTTCACATAAATATTTACAGTTTCCATAGCCTACCTACAACAACAAAAAGTCTGTGTGGTGTGGTGTTTCATAATCAAGGAAAAGAAACAGAATTGAAGAGTAAATATGTAAACAGTACGAAAAGACTTTTCTTTCAGATCTTTCCTAGTTTGGTGGGATAACGAATAGTAAGTAAAACGAAGATTTTAGAGATACTAAAATAAGGGTAAATCATGGAGAGTTCATTGTTGCGCCGCTGCCCCCGTTTGCAGTGCTGGTGATGGATGATGATGGAGACGGAGGAGGGGTGACTGCACCGCCACCTCCGTTACTATTATACTAGCACCGGTCAGTTTGGATACGACTCTTGTCAGAGCTCGATTCTCCGCCTTCAACTTTTCACTGTCCAACTTCAACCTTTGCATTTGCTGCTCTCCCCACAAACCAAATGAAATATATCAGTAAGTTACCCTAGTTCTGAGTCATTTAAGATATTTCTCCAAACCATAAATATTTTTGTGGTAGAAATAAGGAAAGTAAAAAAGTAGTAGAAAGTATTAGATGAAAAACGGATAGGTCAGATTATAACTGCATTGATTGGCTATGTATGTACAGTATATTACTTTTGATGACACACAATATATTACGCACATGTGGAGTTTTGTTACACGTATATTACAAATGTAGTATTTAGCAAAGAAACTTGGATATATGTAGCGAACGTAAAATTACCTTCAGTTCTTCCTCCATTTCAGACAGCTTTCGCTCCAGGGCTCGCTTTTCCAGCTTTTCCGACTCATCTGATGTAATGCGTGGCGTCTGTAGCAAATTATATACAAATACAAAATGTAGCCATTGCTTTTTTTGGTTTTTCATTGTTTAAAAAAACTTTGTTGCTCATGCTTACCATGGAGAGCTTATCTAGTTTTAATTTCAGCTCAGCAATGTCCTCCTCTGCTCGAGACAGTTTTGACTTGAGTAATTGGTTCTCTTTTAAAACCTCCTCGTAAAGCTGTTATGAGAAGAAAATAAATACATATAGAATCCGTCCAAGAGCTAAATCGACTATAAAAGGTTCTACGAACCCCTTCATTCATTTATAACTTACCTTCTTATAATTGATACGCTGAGTGACTCCGTTTTCACTCCTGGAGGATTCAGGACCTTGCTCTAAATCTGAGGCCTCTCGTCCAATCTGTAACCAAGTCATTAACCATTCTCAATCTTTTTTATATTAGCAGGTGGCATATGTATGTTACTGGGAAATAAAGCTACATAAAGCGTATTTTAGTTATGACTTGTTGTTAGTGGTATATACAGTCATACATCAAAAGAATAGGTATCCTGTGTTCTCAAATCTTGAATAAGCCATAACTTGCAGAAACGTTGAAATTGTTTACCTGCTTTTAGTTATAAAATTATCTACATTTTATTGGCTTTCTTTTGACATGCTCATCAACGGAATTGGTTAGCTAATTTTAAAATATTTACAAAAACATACGACTTGGCAAGATTTTAGTTAGCCAAAAGTATAGGTACTTTTCAAAAATCTTCTGAAATCTTTGGTTTTATCCAAGATATTTACTAGTTTTATGTTTTGATACTTTAGAAAAGTGTTTTGATCCAGTTTCCATCCAACACAATGGAACCATTGTTGAAATTCCAAAAAATATGGTGGTTCAATGGCATGGCATTTCTAGCCACCTGGAAACGTCTTTAAGCTCAAGCCGATGATTGAAATCAAATGGTTTTATGATCCATGTGGTGTCAGGAATAATGGGAGTCATAATAAAACAAATTCTATGGAAAAACTAGACTCCATTTTGTTGCACCTTCAAAATAAGCCTTCAAATTGGTAAAATCAGCACCCACCCTCTAAGGGGTTGGGTCCAATTTTGACAAAAACTTTCGAAATCGGTAAGGTAAAAACGTCATGGTGGGCTTAAAAGAACGGCCGGAGTCTGCTTAACACGATACACATAATATCAATTTGGTACGTATCGAATTGTGGTATTGTGGGCCACGCAACTTCTGAATATTTGCGTAAAATTGAGTCTTGGTTCACCCCCTTTGCCACGCATGGAATACATAACTACAACACAATACTATTAGTATATATCATATTAAATATGCGTAAAAAAGCGTGTCTATTGTTGGACAAAAATTAGACACCGAAAATCAATTTACTCGCCTCACAGCTCGTCAGAGAAAGACACTAAAAGCGAGCCTCGCAATTATGAAGCTGTTCCGAAGTTGCGTGGCCCACAAATACCACAATTCGATACGTACCAAATTGATATTATGTGTATCGTGTTAAGCAGACTCCGGCCGTTCTTTTAAGCCCACCTTGACGTTTTACCTTACCGATTTCGAAAGTTTTTGTCAAAATTGGAACCCAACCCCTTAGAGGTGGGTGCTGATTTTACCAATTTGAAGGCTTATTTGAAGGTGCAAAAATGGAGTCTAGTTTTTCCATAGAATTTGTTTTATTATGACTTCCCATTATTCCTGACACCACATGGATCATAAAACCATTTGATTTCAATCATCGGCTTGAGCTTAAAGACGTTTCCAGGTGGCTAGAAATGCCATGCCATTGAACCACCATATTTTTTGGAATTTCAACAATGGTTCCATTGTGTTGGATGGAAACTGGTCAAAACACTTTTCTAAAGTATCAAAACATAAAACTAGTAAATATCTTGGATAAAACCAAAGATTTCAGAAGATTTTTGAAAAGTACCTATACTTTTGGCTAACTAAAATCTTGCCAAGTTGTATGTTTTTGTAAATATTTTAAAAATTTGCAAACCAATTCCGTTGATGAGCATGTCAAAGAAAGCCAATAAAATGTAGATAATTTTATAACTAAAAGCAGGTAAACAATTTCAACGTTTCTGCAAGTTATGGCTTATTCAAGATTTGAGAACACAGGATACCTATTCTTTTGATGTATGACTGTATATATATATTATTAGATGGATAAGAAGCATAAACATATGGGCAATTAGCAGCGGAAGCAGCTGTACACATTTTAGCGTTGGTTCGAATCGAATGGCAAGAAAGAAGCACTATCAACGACGTCGCTAGAAATACACCTCTTACGCAGTCAGAGTAATCATCATAATCTTCTTCATAGTCCTCATCATCATCTTCTTCGTCCTCCTCCTCCTCATCTCCACCAACATCATAAGGCTCCTCGTAGTCACTACTAGAGCAGCCCGCCACACTACTCCCTTTACTATCATACAGCTGGCGGTACTGGCCCCCTTTGATTATAGTGCCAGGGCTATTCCCACTGGAGTTGGAGAGGAGTGACGGAGTGCTCCCTGCAATGGACACCACCAGCGAGCTCAAGCTCGAACTCAATCTTTTGCGTAAGCTCAGCAAATTGGACTTTGTGTTTTTGAAACGATCCTGCGCAGCTTGTTGTTGCGCCGCCGAAGCTTGCTGCTGTTGTTGTTGAGATTGGGTGCTCCCGGTACTGGAAGCACTCCCCCGTCTCGTTCTCGCCGAAGACGGAACAACATTGGATAAATCGAAATGGAAGCGTCTGCCCGAAGAAGACGAGGTTGAATTAGGGGCAGATCCCCTTTTGCTAGAATTAGACTCTGCAGCAGGATTACTACTGCTACTGCTGCTCATCATGATCACAGTAGGAACATGGGGGGTGGTGGAGGAGTGGTGATACTGAGGTTGTTTTGAGGATGACCCACTTCTGTCCCCACTACCACCACCACTACTTGGTGCAAATGACAAATTCATCGAATGTCGTTGTGCTACCCCAGTTTCCGGACTTGGAGCTCTCCTTCGTCCATAACGTGAGGTGTAATCACCATACAAAGATGAGGGTCTGGAAGCGGAAGAAGATCTTTGGTGATGATGATTATGTTGGGGAGCATGGTATTGGTATGGCATTCCAGACATAGAATCAGAGCGCTCTCTCCCTTGCAATCCACTCGTGGAGCCCATCATTGGAGCCAACGTGTAGTGACCAAGAATGTAACCACCGCCTGCTGCAACAGACGAGCTTGGACCACGATGTCCCCCATGACTTCCCATTCCCACCGACTGGGTGCTCATAGAGCCAGTATACAAACCGTGGGATTTTGGGATGGAAGAAGTTGCACTGGATGATGTCGAAGGTGAAGTTCTACTTCCGGTTCCACTACTTCTCGACTTGGAAGCGTAGGATCTGGGAAGCGACGAGAAGAGGGACATGAAAGGAGACGAGGAGGAGGAGGACTTGCTGGCTGATGAGCCACTGTTTAAAGTGTAATCATAGTAGTCACCATATCCCCCACTGCTGTTAGCCCCACCTCCCCCACTACTATAACTTCCAGAACCTCCATACGAGCTACTTCCATATGACGGCATGATTGGTATTGAAGAGGATGAGTAATAACCACTCGAGGGGCCAGAATTGCTTCTCGCAGTTCTACCGGAATTACTTCTGGACAAACCACTGCTACCACTACCACCACCACTAGAACCCCCACCACTTGTGTTGTAGTAAGACATTGTGGCCAACTTTTTTTGCGTTTAAAAAAAATGTCAACTCTGTACTAAAAAAGCACCTAGCGACTAAAAAAAGAATATCACAGCAGCGAAAGCAAAAAAAATGAAAAATGACTATGAAATGACAATTGGAGAAATGGTGTAGACAAACTGTAAGTAAAAGTGCACTAGCTAGCTAGATGTCCATCATGTTCCCCCTCATCACTCATCAGTGGCAGACGCAGCCAGTCAGTCAGTCACACATGCATTGCATGACACATAATTAAAATGAACGTGAACTCAGCGAGAGGAGGAAGGGAAGCGAGACCACGCCGGATTGTCTTGTTTTTTTTTCTTGGTGTGTGTGAAGCAATGATGAGATAAGATGAGGTGTCAAGCAGGTCCAATGCACTTGATGATGAGGATGACGGCATCGCAAGTGAACTTGGCTACACGTTCCCACCAAGTCCTCACTCTGCTGCTGAACCAGCCCCGAGTAGTCTCATCGCTATCGGTTGGCATTTTGCCACCCTTTCTCTTCCAAATAACAATAGCCCACCTCACCTTTTATTAGACTCAACGCAATTATTGTGTATTCCTCCCGAAACACCGAAAAGTCAATACACCCACGACGTTGACACAACTATCACCTCCACCACCAGGGACTGAACTACTGAGCTGCGAATCTCCAACTCTCAGAAATATTCCGCTACAAGTTTCCAATTAGCTTGAGTGGATTTAATGAACTAGAACGAGACAATATTATGACGACGATGTCAATTTGGAAAAGTGGACATAAATGAAACTCAACTAGCGAGAGCAAGAATCTCCTTACGAAAAAAACATTGCTAATCCAACGCCCTAGTCACGGTGCACTGCCTATTGTGCCATTAGGAAGTTGGAGTTGTGGATGATGATACGATACATACAACAACAAAAATATCTACCTACGCTCCGAAACACGGCACCGTTTCTCAAACTACATAGGTGATAATATGCACACACTTCTTTTTCAAACACCACTCTTTTTTCCGAACACAACCCATTAACTATATATTGTAGTGTGCTGCTCAGATCATCATATCATCAACGTGATCCTCATGAATGCAATGCTTTCAGAGCCCAAACACCGAAAATAGATTTTAGTAGTTGAGTTGACGGGAGCAGCATTATGCACAAGAGTTCATAGGTACATATGTAAAGCATATAGATCTACATAAAATAATATGCAACGCTCAATCTGTCCTTCCTGTGCGGCAACGGTAGCGCAACAAAATTCATTCGTCTTGGGATTAGCTTTTGTAATTGAGAGTTGGAGAAGAGCACTGATGCTCCCGTGGCTATTAGCGTGCTCTGAACACGGTAAAAGGTAAACAGAATTGGCTTGGATTGGTTTCGGCTCTGGGGAAACAAGAACAGACGGTGCGACACAAGAGGATGTGATTCTTGCATACTGATCATCATCATCGTTATCACTTATTCTACTTTTTCAGTAATGTACTAATGCTGCTCTGCTGTGGCAGTTGAAAGAAATTAGGCGAGATGTACATATAATACACAGCTTTCTTCTTCACAAACGCCAACACGGAGAGGAGAGCAGCAGATGTATTTCAAGATAGATAAAAGGAAGTCTGGTGAAAGAAAACAGACAGAGACAGTCTCTTTCTGTATATAGAAAAGAAGGGGATTTCGAACAAAAATAAATATCACGATAGGATTTTCCCAATGGCCAAAAAAGAACCAGAACAAGGCTTTAGCTTACTTACAATTCTCTGTCTTGAAACAGAACCTTGGTTTAACTCAACATCATCACTCATTCCCAGTACTACTCACGGGAATTGGAGATAATAACGAATGACTTACGTTTGCTTTGGAGTGTGAGCAGCAGCTCTTTGATCAAAGCAAGCCTTGCCCTTCTTTCCATTCAAAACGCAGTTTTTTGAGATTTTAACTTTAACCGTAATAAAACATACGGCGCTGACGCTAATAACATGACAAGACGAGGAGGGTGATGATATGTAAGTCCTTCCTTTTCAAATCCAGATGGCCATCTCATTCGATTATAACGCTCGTGTTTATGGTTTGCATGCAGAAGCAGTTTAAGCAGTAAGCGTATGTGATGATTTGTGCTCTGAACTGAAAGAGCCTCCATTCATTCAAGTCGTCGGAAAAACCATGAGTGTGGAGGCTCATCTCGAGTTCGGAGTGACACATATATTATTATTGGAAAGCGAACCAAGGGTAGGAGACAACTGAGCTAGAAAGCGAATTATTTTCTAGAAAAATGATTTTTATAAAATGATAAAAATGATTGCGAGTGGTGAGCTCACCTCACTATCACTGGGAACACTGTCCTGTCGCTCCGGATAAGTACCCTGTATACACGTTGTACACAGAGATATACACAGTAGGATCAATAAATTAGTTATAACAACAACTATATTATACAACAGTCATACAATCTCAAATATATTAAAAATGGCCTAATATTTAATTACGAAGGATGCATGCAAGTTATTGACAATTAGAAAACGACTGCGCGTGTACTGCGATTGCGATGCGTGGGTACTCAACAAGTTGAGGAGATGTATGAGTCGAGGTAAAAATTATTATGAGAGATATGGCATGCACTCTAGAGAAAAATTGGGAAACTTACGTCAGTATTGAACTGAACAACGCCAGTAGATCTTCTTTTGGTCTTTTTCTTCCTGAGAATGGCTCCCTGTGCTCCACCCGAGTTTTTGACGTCGCGTTCCTCATCTTGTTGCTGTGGTCCAGCCGCGCTCGTACCAGATTCTTCTCCAGGAGGCAACGGAGGTTTTCCCTGAGGGGCAGAGGTTACAGACTGTAGCTGTGTTGGGTCCACGACCATGCCCTTCCCTAGTTTGGAGCGGAGGGCAGGATTTCGTTGTGCGAGTCCATACGGGATCTCATGATAGCCCGCTGCTGAACGTGAGGTAGGGACTGGGCCACTCACACTGCTGGGAGAGCCGGATGCTGCTGATGTGGTGCCTCGAGTGTCCTCCAAAGAGAACTTGCTCCGATCTTGCTCATCCACGCGAAGTCTCCAAGAGGGTCGCCGCTCCACGCCCAACTCCTCCTGCTCCTTGCGTGACGAAGATGATGACACAGGTACTGAGTTTGTGGTGCCACTACCACTTGCATTGCTAACACCAGATTGACTGTTTTTCACGTACTGCTCTGCAGACCTGAAAGTAAAGCAGTGAGTCAAAACTATGTTCCTAATTCTCAACATGTTCACTCACCCCCATAAAAAATGGAAGGAATACTTACTTGAGTTCTTCAAGAGTAACACCCTGCGTGGAACGCCTTGTCTCACGTACTCTCTTGGCGTGGGCCTTCCTCTGAGTTTCCGACTCCTCATCCCGTGTCGGCGGCACGAAAGACCTAAGAAAAACACCCAAAAATTAGCATCCGCAATTCAAAAACTGAAAACCAGAATTCTAATTCCAGTACTACAAACTCAAACAATATTAACGTCTTCAAACTGACAAATAAGTACTCAACACTCTTGGTTAAATACGGTGGGTGATCGTGGTTTAGTACAATCTTCAACTTCAAGTCAACTGTTAGTTTTTTCACACTCCCAAAAACCATTCTAGATTCAAGTTAAAAAAGAAAGTGACCATGCATTAGTCACAGTCATAAAGCTATAGGAACTGTAAAGGTGTACGTTTGTGTAACTACGTATAACATATATCTTTTGAAGTAATTCTGGGTAAAGTTAGGAATAAAACCACTCGACTACTTGTGCAACTAACTATTACACCTTTTTTGAGTTTTTCGAACGTTTAATCTAATAACGACAGTCTTCAAGTGACACAGCAACAAGGTCAATCAACCAAAAAAGTTTTAAAAGGGGGACCCACTTGAAGAAATTTTTGAATTTGGTGACAGCACCACTTTGCTTGCTACTATTACTATTGGCTGCTTGATGGAGGCTGAGATTGCTGCTGGAATTGGTGAACAGAAGGGAGGAGGTAGGCTGTCCTCCATTTGTCCCAATAACGTCCACCCCACTACAACATGGCATTATTATAGTACCAACATAAACTTAACTCTCTCCTTGTTTAAAAAACATGGATTACATTGCCCCTACATTTCATTTTCTCCAACAAAAAAAACCATCCTATGTCTAGTATGTGGGACTAGTTTGAGCAAAAGTATGTTGAGTCAACAAGCGGAGTGTGGTTCATATTTTGATGACATACCTTCGTGTTTGTTTCGTTTCGGAATAGTTGGGAGGAATATTCGAGGTGGTGTTGGTGGGTGTAGTGACGGTTGCGGTGGAAGATGAAGAAGGGCGACTGGATGGGTTCGGCGAGCCCAAGGTGTTAGGCCGAAGGGATCTGTTCGTCTCAATTTCTTTGTTCCTGCGTGCACCAAACGATAACAAGGATCAGACATAAATACATACAACATTCATTGACAAAGCTCCTCAGTCAACTCTCAACTCGTACCAACCAAACCACACACCAAAGCCAAATGTTATGAATGATTAATGTTTTTTAGTTATTGGCAGGAGAGTAGAGTACCTTCGGAGGACAACCACGTTCTTGATGTCATCCTCCTCCTGTTCACTGCCGTGGGTGGTGATGGGCGACTCAGGATGGGGCGACATGCTACTTATAATACTACTATTGGGCTCAGTACTAGTGTTAACATTATTTTTGTTCAGACTGTTACTGGTTGTGACGGCGTTGTGGTGGGTGAGAGGGTCGGGTTAGTAAGCGGTGGAGATGATGATGACGACGAAGACACACGATCGCTGGTGCCACTCCGAACTGTTCGACTTGTACTTATTCCGCTCAAAGCAATACTTGGTGGTGGTGACGGCTCAGGGCAAGGGCTAAGTCTTGTACTTGAGGTGGTGGTTGTGGTTGTGGGGGGCAGCACTGCTGCTAGCATTTCAACCGAGCCAGCCGGTGTGGAAGGGGTTGGGGCCCAAATTGAAGCTATCGACTCATCTATCGCATTGGAGAAAGCGGCGGAAGCTTCCTCCATAGCCTTAATTCGATTCCGGGCATCTCTCAGTCTTGAATAAAATCTGAGGAGTTATTTGAGTTAATTCACAACAGCAGACGTATTTTTTTAGTCCAGGTGTTTATTATTATTTGTTTAAAAGGGAAATCACGTAAAGAACGTTTTTTAAAGTTATCATTGTTAAAGCGTCGTATGCACGTAAATAATATACGTTGAAACCCATTTAAATGGTTTCTTTTGTTAAATGAAAATACGTTAACAGAAAACATTTAAAGGGTTGACGCGGCTCGCAGCTCCACAAAACCAAAAAAATAATCTAGTAGTAACCAAACTAATCAAAAATTGTACTTACTTGGCGTCAGATTCAAAACTGTACGCTCTACGAAGACTGGAGTCTCCTGCCATAGCGTCACTCCTGGTCCTCCTCACATTCAGCCTTTCATTATTCCCTTTGCTAGCAGTGCTCTCTTCTCCTACAGTACCACCTGCTCCTGCGGCTACTCGCAAATCAATAAAACCAAATTCTCATATTAAACTCATATCCACAGTTTCATAGGGTATAATCACATATAAAAGGAATTAGTGCGCATCTAGACACACACACACAAAGAAACCAATAAGGGAACACCAGCGTCTTTCTACAATTTGCAAACGTGAGCAAACGGAAAGGAAAACAGAGTCAACATGCTATCGCTATATAATAAAACATGCATAAAACAAGGTCAATTATTGTACGAGATTTTTTTCCTCAAGTTTTTGTACTCTGTGCGTGGCTCAACATACTAATAATCATAATCACAATCACAGACAGAGAGCCTAATAAATTATGCTGAGCAAAGCAGAAATAAGCGCTGGGTATTTAATAGAGTAATTAGGTTGGCTCACTGAATTAATGAATTACAAATAATAATGATTATAGCCTTGCTCAGCAGTAGTAAAAATATGATAAATTCAAGCTTGGAGCAATTTCTGGATAGCATGTAATTGTAAACTCCAATTGATTGTAGAAGAAGAGTCACCAGAAGAAACCGAGAACGAGTGTCAACATCATTGCACTTACGCGACGTAGTCGACGAGGTTGCAGAAGCCGATGAGGCAGAAGTTGCTGATGATGATGATGACGTACCACCAGTTCGTGTTCGTAGAGAGCCACCACGTCGCCAGGATGGAGCGGTAGGTTCCGGGTCGACGGCGGTTTGCGACTCGGCCACCAATTTGGTAAAGGACTCGACGGTAGGGACGGTTGACGTGGGTGGTGGTGGTGGTGTTCCACCAACACCTCGTTTTGACTCGACAATGTGACCACTCGTCTCACTACTACTCGTGATGCTCGTCGTCGATGAAACTGTAAGGTGGTGGTTGGTGAGGCAGAAAGAGAAGCGTGAGGAAAAAAACAAAACAAAAACAGTTGCACAAAAAAGTTGGTTGACATGCGAACACGAACAACGTAATTAAAAAGTAAAGTGCTTGTTTGTTAGCATGCAATCAAAATGTATTTTGTGAATATTATTGGTAATGATATTATGTAAGAGCGTTATAAGGAACATGTGATTACAGGGTTGATTAGTTGAAGCACTTGCTGAACTCGTTGTGACTACGACAGGCGGCGGTAGGCTACTGGTAGTAGGGCTACCAACAACAACACTACCACCACCGGTGGGCAAAGTGGGGGTGGTGGGTGCGCAAAAGAGATCGGTTCAGGGGCCACGCAAGTCGGCGGTGGAGTTGGACGGGAGCTCGCTAACGTGTCCTCAGCCTCGTCAACATCAACCACGTCCACCATCTGTTCCTGCTCCTCCTCCACCTCCATTTCTTCATCTTGATCACAAGGCTCATCTAATCATGGAGATTGTTGTTAGGAGGTTATACAACAAGCATCCACCCAAAACCACACAAAAACATAGAGGACACTGTTAACATCACGTTTTTTCACGGGTTCGTATGATTTTATCGAAGACAAAAGCAATTGGATTAGAAACAACACAAAAATTACAAGTTTAAACATCTCTATCTCACTCTTGGATGCATTAAATGAGGATTATTTAATGCAACATGTAAATAAATATTTGGGTCGACATTGATCAGAAATATCGGAATGTGAAATACCAGTTGGCGAATATACCTGAAATGGAATTGGAGATATTGGAAGGCGACTTGTCCTGGCTAAGTTGACTGGTAACGATCGTCACATCGTCATCTGGCGTAGGTCTCGGTGCGGGTTTTTTCTTGGGCGGCACCGTTACTGCATTGTTGTTGTTGTTATTCAAATTGTTAAGATTCTGTTTGCCCACGTTGTGAGTGTCAATGTTTTTGTTGACGTCGTGCCTCTTTTTCCATTCCTCCAACAAAGGCACCACGCTGCTATCTGCTATGTCCAATGCAGTCTGGTCCTGTTTTTTTAGTAGGAAACATTAGCATCCAAATGTTTGTAAAACTAACATCAGCATAATTCTTTAATGTCAAAAAATCCTTACGCAATTATTACGAAGCCCCATATCACACATATGTTCTAAGAGCACTTCGCAAGCCTCCTTCTGACCCCAATGGGCCGCGGCGTGGAGTGGAGTCCACCCGTCAAAATCCTGAGAATTCATGTTAGCTCCCGCTTTTATCAACAGACTGTAAATACAAATTTTAAAAATATCAAAATAACGTCCTGGTTCCTTATGTGCGAAATATTATGAAAGACATTGAGTGGCATACTCCAAAACTTTGATGTAGCCTTTGCAAGCCGCGACATGCATGGCAGTGGCACCGGTGACAGGATGGGGATTTTCATCGACAGCTCCGTTGGCCAGCCATCGTTTAGCATCGTCCATCATCTTGACCTCTTCCCCCCTCCGCGCATCCTTCAAGTCTATCCCTTTCCCGTTGATCTCTTGGATGAATAGTTCGCGAATCTCATCACTCTTACAAATGTCAAGGGGGATGCTGCAGTCGTTGTTGAGAGCCACCACATTTGCCCCATGTTCCATCAACAACCTATATGGAATGTCGAATCATAATATTACAAACGCGTGTTGGTATGAGGACACGCTACACGTGCCAACCATACTGATCAAGAATAGCATTAATCATAAAATAATATTTTACTTGGCAATGGACACATAGCAGCATGTGGCAACCGCATGAAGAGGTGTCCACCCTTCGTTGTCACTAATATTAACATCCGCTCCATTTTCAAGCAGAAACTCCACCATATCAAAATTATCCTCAATGCAGGCCTGCAAAATAATACGAGATTAGCATCACGTTCAACATCACAAATTTTCCACAATTGTAAACCCCATTTGTCTACACAACAAAGCCATAAAAAAGACATTCTTGTTGTCAATAAAATAATCATTTTCTTCATCATTTGCGAAAAGGGATAACGATGCATGCATCAGTTGCAAAAAATACACATGTGCATCCAAGATTCGCGATTAGGTCGCTCTATGTGGTAAAAATATGTGTGCTGGATTGGAACCCTGAAATCCTCATCACATTAGTGCATTATAATCCACTTTAGAGCTACAAAAAATTGTGCATCTTATTTCACAATAGGAGTAATTTCTTGTCTTTCTATCGTATGGCGTTCACCGACTCAATGTAACTTAATGAAAGCGAGCTTATAGAGGGAACTCTGCACAACATACATGTGCAACAGGAGGAAAAAGAGCAAACGAGACAATTTCCGCTTCAGAGCTGACATTCCCGTTTTGTAGTTTGCATCCATCCATCCTCCTCTCCTCTCTCAAACAAAGAAGCGAGGAGAGACATGCCGACCACGAAAAAAAGTGAGAATTGGAACCGAGTTGGAAAAGTACAGGGGAAAATGTAGGTATCTAGGTATCGTCTGCTGAATACGGCACGCCGCATGGCATTCTCCGCTACTATCTGCTATCACCCGCATCCCAACAACATTTTGTCTTGGCACAAATACTCCAACCAAAAAATGCAACACAAACATCAAACAACCACATTCTTCCTCTTTTTATCTCTCTCGTCTTCAATTGAACTCTCGGCTTCTTTTATACTTTTCTGTCAATCTCTGCTCGCTCCCCTTCTTTGTAGTAGTCAGTCTATCGTCGTTCATGATGATGTATGAGACTAGCTGTGATGATATTGCCAATTGGTATGAGGTTAGCATCCACTCCACCACCCAAGGAAGCAATATATGACAAGAAAGAAATATGCATGTGGGGATAATACTTATTACGCCGAAGAAATGTGGACCACTTTCCAATCCAAGCCGACAACGAGTGAACCAAAACCGTGAGAGAAAGAGATAAATAGATGGAGAGCATGGAGGAGAGTGCTCATTTAACAAATTACCATTTGCCAAATTGCTAAGCTACTTTTGTCTCACTTGCCCAGTCTCTTCAGATCTTTGGATAGAAAATAGAGATAAATATTAGAGAAGGAACCATGGGGAAAAGTTTGTCACTCAGTCTCCGCACGACCGCATATGCGGCAGTAAGAAAAGAGGAAGGAAGGAGGAGATCATTTGGTTTCTTCAATGCATAATTTAAACCACGTCTGTCCTCCGTCCGACTGAACAACTAGGCTCATTCATACATGTGCATTTCACCGGAAGGAAATGGTAGACTATATGAGTACGACTTGGTTTAGATTTTATGTCCCCATCTAGAAATCATCACAACTAATGCATTGCACACGTACGCATGCTCGTGTCTATCACTCTCCCTTATCGGCATCTTTAAATGATCACATCTCCCAGTTCCAGATGAAATGCAACGATTCGACCTGTCCACCTTGGACTAATGTATTGATAAGCTGCAATATTTTTTAAGATCAATGTTTCCAACCAACTTTATCTTTGGAGGACAGAGCGAAATAAAAATGATCACCAAAATGGCAAGAACATGCTTGTCATTGAAGATAAATGGTTTTTTGGAGGGCAAACAGCTGCTTCGCCTTCCCGAGCAGTTCAAGAGCCTCAACATGATTAGTTATCCGGCTTTCCCTGCAGACAAGAGGCACTCTGCCTCCGCTTATCAATGAGTTCGATCTTGTTATAACAAGAGCAAATTTTTAGCCAACGTCTCTCGCTCGTGGTGTAGAACAGACCAGCCAACAGCAAGCCAAGCCCGACAATTCTCTAGAAAATGTCGGTCGGTCGCTACGACCGATAAACCAAAAAACACTAATGTTATGCATTCTCTCATAAACTCCACGTAAGTTCAGCTCCACATAATTATCATTATGCCATGCTTCCACTCCATAATCCACAACAAGCTCACACATACCACCGCCACAGCTATTACTGCATTCATTTTCATTCGCAAATAAATAAAAATGCCAACAACTGGCAACCGACAAGTCTAATTTTAGAAGCTTTTCTCCTCTCAATCTCTTCTCTTTTTTTTTTGCTTTGGTTAGCCCATCAAACCATGCATTTAGCAGCAACTGTAGCACGACACGGCATGGCACTATCTACAAAACAGCCATATATCGGTCGTGCACTCTGTCTCAAATTCAAATAGCTCGTTTACTTGGTTTCCTTACAAAAATATTTCATCAGGAGAGGAGAATATCATCATAATGATGTGTGCAGAATGATGATGAGACTAATGGTGGCGAGCAGCGAGAGGGGAAAACCCTGATACTCATGCTATTTCTTCAATTTGTCAAGCCTTTGCTTTAATTCACCATTTTCATTCACAAAACCCGATTCTCTAAAGTTCGTTGCTTTTTTTCTCCTCTGCTTTATTTTCCGCGGTGCATAAAGATGGTGAAAAGTGAATGATGATGATCATCATGAAGCTGTTCCTGATGATGATGATGAAGATCAAGAGTGACATCATGGAGGATGATGAGGATAAGTATGGTACACTTTCTTTTTTATGCACAAAAATTTGTGATGGTTGTCAGCAACAGGGAATTGCATGGATGCATTACATTAGAAGCGTGCTCTACTGAGCTCCGTTCTGCTGCCGAGCTGATCTGATGATGTGATCAAGGAATGGAGATTGTGTGGGTGGAAGATTTACGAGATTCTTAACTTGATTTCACCTCTCTCGCACATGATTGCCTCAATGGATTTTCACAGAGTTAAAAAAATGAAGGGAAAAAAATTGATCTACACACAATAGCCGGAATCGCTCGTGATGCATCGTTATCGCAATGATCATGAATGGGAGTAAGTTTTATACTGGATTTGACAATTCAAAGAAAAGTGGGGGTTTACCTGATGGAGTGCAGTGATTCCATCCTCATCTACGGCATTGATATCATAGCCCTCCTTAATCATGCGGGCCACCTGGCCCTTATCATTGGAGGCACATGCCGCTTGGAAAATGCACTTGTCGGCAAACTTGACTCGTTTTGGACGACTCCTGATTTCTATACTCTCCTTCTCCGTGTCGGAGCCGCGCCATCGCTCCAACTGTGCTTTCCTTTTGTTGTACGCCAGGAGAGCGGACTCGGACTGCGAGCCACTGCCCAGCGTCATTTTTCATTAACTTTCACCAACTCTTCACTTATACACTTGTGTTTTTTCTCACTTTTTTTCAACTAGTTTTGTTTTTGTATATTGTCCTAACCTAGTCAACAATTTGTATTGTCTTTTAAAAGTACAGTCTTTAAATTTTTTTTGAATGAAATGCACTCGTAAATGAACACAGAGATACAAGATTGATTGAAAGATTGAGTATTCTTTTGCAGCTCTCCTACCACACTCTCAAGAGGAGAAGTATTTAGAGATAATTACATTTTTTTTGCTCAGACCAAAAAAAAATTGTAGGTATGCAGTTTTCAGTCGGCTTGTAGGCAGCGTCGGTGTAGCTTTGAAAGAAAGGAAGGATCAGCTTGACTTGATACTGCTCCAGAATACGAACACATTCGATTTTTTATAAGGCATCCTCGATACACCTCCCTCCACTACTGAGCAGCACGTATACAAATTAGATTTGAAATCAAATGAGAAAACAGCTGACGTACTCCTTTCATCGCTTTCTTTTCGTAAAAAAATTATTTCCCCGGGGTTCGGAGGTAATGTAAGGCTGTAAAATCTTGCAATTCTCGATAATCTGAAAGAAAGTAAGATAAAAATTTGCTTAAAACCAGACTCTTCAGTGTTAATTAGTTATTAGTTATCAGATTTAAGTCTCACCTTAGTTCTAACGTGGATTACGACAAGTCAAAGGCTTTAAAATTATCAAGTTTTCATTAAAGATGTGTGTAATAAAATCGTTGATGATTAAGAGCTAAAAAAAAGTATGATGATTGCTTGTTGAGTTAGTCTTGTTGATCTTCTTGATGTGATATATTTTTAATGATGTATTGGCCCGTTGTGTAATTTCAATCTTTAGTTGATCCTCTCAGTTACTCTTTAAATTTGTCATTATTTGGTTCTCTTTAGGGAAGACACGTTCAGCTCACTTTCCATAATGTTCGTATGAAAAATGTCTTTGTCTACTTTTTATAGGTAACGCACGCTCAATCCTTTAGGCATATAAAAACAAGGGAACAAAGGCCTCCCACCCAGCTGATTAACTGCTTGTTCTCTAATGTTTGTTTATGTTTACATCAAACCCATGAGGTTCCTACCATTCAGTTCCACAACTAAAGCTGAGTGAGTTTTGAATAAAAATTAAATACGCTCACGTTTCCTATTCAAAATACACAAGTATTGTAAATTTTAAAACCAGAGAGTGGGTTGTGTCATCACGTTAAAATCAAAGTTTTAAAAATACAGTGTTTAGAAATAAATTAAGGGATGACTTATTAACTGACTACTTAAGACGAGCGCAGTTACTAATAATGATATTGGTCGTCCACTGCTTGTCACAGCTACTTGAATAAAATGAGGAGTTGATGATAATCTTGAGGATTAACTGCCTTTGCAAGGATTTTGAAGCAGGTGTTCGGGCTATAGATTGGAACTGTGTTGTCCACAAACTGGAAACTGGTTACTTTCCTTGCTGGATTCCTCTTCTCCCTCAGTCATTATTATTGGGTCAGTGAATACCCCACTTTTGTTACCGTCAATCTTCTCACTAAACCACTTTTGATGATTTCTAAAAAAAGTCACATGATGGTATTTTTTACGCTACTAAAACAAGTGCTAGTTTTTGTCTTGTATGAGTGGAAACCCTTTTCACACTCAGTAAGGTATCATAATTTGTTTAAAAAAATTGTTGTTGGCTGTTCCAACTGAGCAGCATTTATTTACAAGTTTCCACTTTAATCAAACTTGTCTCAATCATTCATTATTAAAAACGTGTAATCTCTTCAGTTCAAAAGTTATCCACAAATGAAGCTTTAAAAATTGAGATGTGATTGCGGAACTACAAACTCCAATCAATTGAAACTATCACTTTTCACCACCATCTAAATTCTATTTCAAATGTCGATTAAAGAGTCTCCTCACCGTTTGTTTCTTGTTTATTTTGTTTCTCATTCAAGAACAACACAAACAACAGTTTATTTGGGTGCACTCTTTTCAATTAACGGTGATTCCCAACATTTTCAACATGATTATGACGACGGTGATTTGATGTGGGGTGATTATGCTTATATTTTTATGACCACAAAAATAATATTAAATATTATGTATAAGTATCTATTTAAAAAAGGACTCTCAGCAGCTTTTCTCCCGTCGTCGTCGTCTGCCTGAGCTGCATGGTTGCTCCCATATTATTTGCCCATTTCCCATTTTCTATTTTTCTTCTTCAAATTCAATCTCCTCTTCGTCTTCTTCTTCTTCTTCTCTCTCTCTCCCTTACCTAAAAAACCAAGTTGACTTTAGCAAAAAGAAGAAGAGAAAAAAGAGATTCTTAGATTCTTACCTTTATGCCTATACACCTTTTTTCTATGTGGATCCAAAAGATATATTAGAGAGAGAGAGGTGCTCATTTGATCAGGAATCAACAAACATAGGATAGGATAGGCCAAAATAGAGGAGAGGACACACTAAAAATTATTATAGTTGTTAAGAGAGAGAGAGAGGCTGATATGATGCTATGCTTGCACATAAGTAGACATATTGTGATGTAGCCAGGCATTCATTGCAAAGCTGGTGGTGCTGCTGCTACAATGGTCGGATTTGGATTGTAGATCCAAAGTAAGTAAGTACCAAACCAAAATGAAGAATAAGAAACATTCAAGCATTGAGCTGCGTTGAGTTGTAAGACTTTTCTCAAAAAAGAAGTTGGTTCATAGTATTATCATCAACATGATCCATTCGTCTTTTGACTTGACTTGTGGAATAGGATAGATGGGAATCATGAATATGAGCGAGAATCGAGTGAGGAGTTTTTGTGTGCGACAACGACGTATGCTACACACTGCTGCTGCACTACTACTGCATCTGTTGCTTTCTTCAGTCTTTTTTACTTTGGCTTGCTTGCCCTGTCGCTCTGCAAAAAAAATGTATATGTAACAGCTACCAACATCATCAATGCATATTGCATTCATAAATAATAAAAAAGAAGGCAAGTATTCACAGATGTAGAAAAAAAATTTGTTGCTCCCATACCACGCTAAACGAGTATGAGAGAAGTGCACTTTTATTTAGTGTGTAAGCGAGCAGAGTATGCCATCATATTATCATTGCCATAATACTGCTATCATGGACGGCATGGGGCAAGCTGTGAGATTAAGAATATTGTAAATACTAAATACAGAGCAAATTGGAATCTGCACGGCCAAAAAACATAATATGTAAGGTATGAGAATAAAATAGTTGAGACGCTAACAACCGATGTATCAAAGTATTCAAAAATGTTACGGACGAAAAATCATTAGAGAAAGTTAACAATAATGCATCTTATAACCCAAAAATAAAATGGCGAAATCGTTGTGTTCATACATATTTTTACCCTTCATCTTCTTTTTTCATCAAGATTTAAAGAGACAAGAAGACAAGACTGTCATTTGTTATGTAATTAGTTAAATACAAAGTTTGACGTTGCCAAAATCAGTTTATGATGGTAAAATATTACCTATCGATTTGGCCGAGGGTACAAGACGGACGGACGAAGCTTCTGCATAACAACGAACATTCTCTTGCAATCTATCACATGGCAAAAATGATGAATGTACAAAGGACGGAATAGTTGTTGGTTTGTGTAGCACACAACAGCTTTTACTAATGCCACAACTTGCTATTCTACTAAACTATTATGGTCATTGTGATTTTAAAAAATAGCATGCTTCGTTGAGAAGAAATGTCTTACAGGATTACTTACAGTGAAACTTTGGCTAAGTACGTTGCACATGTTATTGTTACCTACGTGCTCCTTGAGTGTGTTGCTGCATCTTTGCGTCTAGCTCATAATACACATCAAGCAAGACATCAACAAAAATGTGTGCGGTGGAGCACTTAGTTTTCTACCTTCACACAAGACACAAGCTCCTCTTCCTTGGCTCTTTCTCTCCCATCTTTCTGCCTATTTATGTCTGCATTTTATCAAAATCTCATCCAATCCATCCAGTCTGCACCCTCACATAATGAAAATCAGCATTAGCATCATATCAGCATCATCATCATCGGTGACCACAACATTGCGACCACCAACATAATAGACAAATACTATAATGCCAAGCCAATGCAATGTGGCGACTTTAAGTGACGAACTTAATGACTCAGATTCACATACAAAATACAGCACCAAGAGTGGATTTGGATATTTGGAGACCAAACGAAAAAACAAGTGGGGAGCACGTACTTCGTAGCCACTTTTTTCTATTATGGTCATCAACTTCACATAGCCGATTTTGGTGACTTTTTTTCTCTTCTCTCTCTCTCTCTCGCTCTCCTCACTTCTTCCCTTCTACTTGCTAAAACGACTACCACACTCCTCTCAGATTATGAGACAATGAAATGCAATGCCAAAGTGGACAAACATATATGCATGCATTGCCATGATCGCCAATTACCACACTTTAACTCCAACATGTCTCTCTCCTATGGTGTACTTTACAGGCATATACGCATATTCATGGGGAAATGGCGTACTTTTGAGAAAATGCATTTTGCTTTTATGCAAACAAACACACTTTAAATCCAAAAAAAATTATTGCGATTCAATACGTTTCATTCCAAGGGTATCCAGATGAAAATGAAAGCTCTGTCATGTCACTCATTCTGACATACGAATTGTGGCGATTGTCATGTTTGTTTATGGAAAAAAAGGGTTCACAACAATGATGCATTCTGATGGGAACAAGTGACAACATAAAATAAAATGATACGCAACCAAATTGTTTTTGAGTTCAGTAGTAAATGTTCTTTTGTAGAATTTTCTGAATTTATTAAAAAATAGATATTCATTTTTCTTGTTGCTTTTCTTGTACATTCTATATAACCCAACGTTTTTTGTCTATCAATATAATTTGTAATTAATTGTAATTTTTTTTGTTGACGTCTATTTTTTAATTTGTTGACAAAATTGAATCATTTCACTTGCTTGAGGGCTGGTTTATCAGGGAAAACGTGGTTTTTGTTTTAAAGATGAGTGATAAAAAGTTTAATTAAAACTGATTACATTTTATGCTCAAAATGTAAAAGGTAGATAGATGTACAATTATCCTGTTTGGTATAAGTATAAACCTGTTTTATGCTTTGGAACAGTGGACGACGTGGACATCTATTATGTTAAAAGAAGAAATCATTAATCCTGTCTCACGTTTTAGTAGTATGTATGTACTGCATAAAAAGCTGACTTTTTTGCTCTCGCTGGCGATAGTTAACCCGAATCCCACTAAAATTAAAATTGAAACTGGAGCATTCGTTTTTGGTTCACAAAATCCGCAACAATTCGAAAAAACAAATTCTTTTCAAACTCATTTATAAAAACCACAATCAATCGCTGGCTTTGATTTTTGCTTTGCTAAATAGTAAATCATCTCCTCTCCCCCATTTCGGAAACGGCTCAGTATTTTCCTGCATTGAATAAACAATAAAAATGTAGTTTTTAAAAAGGTTAAAAATCAACAATCTTTTTTCTGGACGAAGACCAAGAGTTACAGTGATATTAATGTAGATAAATTGCATTATATTATGCTAAGTCTATAGTATATATTATGTCGGTTGACAAGAGTGGATACTTTTTTGAGGAGAGTAGTTAAAAACGCGTTGTGATGTTATGTTACTGGTGTACTTATTGCTAAATTACCTTATTTCTTGTATCATACCCTACAAAACATAATTAGCTAGCCCTACTGATGATAATGTAGATGTGTTGTTGTTGTTGATGATGATGATAATTAGGTATAAATTTGAATTACCACTAAATGTTTGTATCTTTAAAATGTCTGTTGACTTTAGAGTTTCGGACAGTTTAATGTTTTTTTCACCTAATTTTGTAGCTGGTCTAACGACGTGAAAAACTGTTGTGTATTATAAAACTGAGTGTTGGACACCCCCAAAATGGGATCTTGTTGAGAGGAGGTTGTCGTGGTTGTGGTGGCGGAAACAGACTGGAGCTGCTGGGGATGTGGACTAGCAAGAAAGGTAGCAGAGGTTGTTGGGTGAACGCCGGGATGCGCCGACACAGTCACAGTTTGCCCTTGCGACGTTGCCAACGACGTGACAGCACTGAGGAGTTGAGCTTGTTGCTCTGGATCCATTTCCAGAATGTTGCTGGCTCCCCCGCTGAGCCCATCCGTGACAATGCTAACGACTATCGGTCCCCGGTGGTCGCCTGTTCCCAGCTCATTTTCGAGAACGACGTCAACCGCAGTTGCTCCTTGGATGGGGGAAGATGTGGAATTATTGTTGGGGTGAGGATGGTTGACATTAACTGAGGAGGAAGCACCTTGTTGATGGAAATGGTGTTGGACAATTGGGGAGGTTTCATGGGGCTCCTCCTTTACTTGGATCATACTCTGCTCCTCCACTTTGATTTGTTTGACCTTAAATTCCATCTTATTCTCTGTCTTGGGTTGCTGGATCTGAGTCGGGGTTTTGGTTGGGGTGCCGGAGCTCGCTGAGGCGATGCTCGTTACTTGCACGGTTGTATTACTGTTATTAACATTACTTCGTCCACGACCACTTGTGATCCCAAGCTCGGCATTCTTTTTGTGGATTTTCATGTGTTTATAGAGGTTGGACTTTACACGAATTTCTCGGCCACAAATTGGACAGCGGTGAGGTTTCACTCCTGTATGAAGTGTGCCATGCTCCTAAAACAGACACCGAAAACATTTAGGTCTAGGGGTTTCTAAAAATCAGATTATATTGAAAGAGTGAAAGATTCTCGTTTAAAATTTACCTCTAGTGCTTTTTTCTTTTTGAAAGCTTTTCCGCAAATTCCGCAAATGAAATCTCTGGCGGTCTGGTGCACCACTTTATGACCCTTGAGCGCTGAGTATGTGTAGTATTCCTTATGACACACTTCACATTTGTAATCCCGTCTCCCTTCATGTCTCCTTACGTGACCACGGAGTGAGCTTGCACTTTTGAAAGCTTCGCCGCAGATGTTACATACATGATTTTTTAGATTAAAATGGACTACGTCTCGATGCGACACCAGCGCACCTTTCATCTTAAACGACGCATCACAATGGTCACACTTCCACGGACGGTCCTCGTTGCTGCATGGTGCCACCTGAGACTTGGCGTTCCATTGCTGAGGAGACCTGCTAATTATACACAAATGCCAATGTTAAACTAACCCCCAATAATCAAAATTAGGAGAGAAAACGTAGATGCACCAGAGTTCGGAGCACTTGCCTATTTTTATGCACAGAGTGCCTATGTTGACCAAGGCCTCTCTTCGTTGGGAACCTTTTCCCACATTCCTCACATCTTGAAAAATTAAGCGTAATGTTTTAAAATGATGGTAAATTAATTACTGAGTTGGCTAAAATTAACTCGAAAAGAGTGTGGGACTTACGTATTAAAGTAAAAGTGAGAAATCCAGTGAGGATAATATTCCTCAGAGGACGCAGTCATGTCTTTGTCAGGGAACTGGTTACCACAAATGTCACAAGGGAAGAGAATGGATTCATGGGGATGTTGAGTCTTCATGTGTTTCATGAACCCCTTTTTTCCATTCTTGACAAGTCGTTGGCATTTGATACAGTAGATATGTGAGAGTTTTTCCCGGCAAGTGATATATTTTTCCAGCTCACGTGCCCTCTCTGACTTGACGGAATTGAAGCGAAAGAGGTTATCACAGAAAAAGTCCCAGTCTTTTTCTGTAATGTGACGGCGAGATAGATGAGAGTGAGTGGCGGACAAGTACACTTCCTTTACTGTAAATACGAAAGTCATACAAATTAAGGGTTAAACATTCAAATACACTAATTTTTTTAAATGTCATTTTCTCGCCGGATTTAGCTACCTTTGGCTATTTTCCTAAAATTTCTATACACCCGGGTTTCGAAAGGTTCGCAGTTGAGCAGGCTGTCATCAAAAGGAGCACCAGTAGCTCTGGCAGCCTCGTGTCGTTTTACAATGGCGCAGTTAAAAACGTGCCACCTTTGCAACGAGTCTAGGCAGGTCGGACAAATACCCACATCGCTTGGTTTCCCTTTTGCCTATTTAACCAAAAAAAAGGAAATGATGATGTTTTTAATCACGCACAATCTCACGTACATACATCAATAAGAACAGGTAAGCTTTTGCTTTGTCTCACGGAAATATTGAGATGAGCAATGAGAACGTCCATATGTTGTAGCAACTGCTGTTTCGTGGGAGCGTTATTAGGTGTCGCATTATTCCCATCAAAAATATCTTCGGTGAAGCGTCTCCGTCTCAGGCAAACAATGCACTTACGAACTGGCGTATTGGTGTCATCGTCATCACTCTCGGAAACTACATCCTCAGGGAGGAGAAAGTAACTTCCAGGCGAGCCCTGAATTTGAGTTCCACCAGGTAACATGACTCTGGTTACTGGCGGAGGTGCTGATATAACTATGGGAGGAGGAGGAGGTTGAGGTTGTGTATTTTGTGTGAACTGTGGAGCATGGGATGTGGTGCTCACTATTGACAAAGTCTGACTTTTGGGAGGGGTTAAATGCGTCACTTCAATTTTGGTCCCACTTTTACTTCTTGGCGACTTTTGTGTATTTTGTTTTTTACTAGGTGAACTACTACTACTACTAGTCGGAGGAACTCCAATACCAAGCTCCCTCCGCAAGGCAGTGGCCTTGAGAGCCGCCTTTCTCTTGGGCCTGTTGTCCACCGATCCATTGGGTGTAGGAAGAGTAGTCTTAGTAGCATTATTAGCAGCTACTCCCCCGCCCCCACTACTCCTTCCGTTCTCAGCCGCTATAATTGGTTTATGTTCGCTGAGCATTTGTTGCTGTTGCGGCTGAGATGTGGGGACAGGCACGCCACCCACTCCTGAATTATTTCCGGTCACCACCACCAACGTAGTTGTGGGCTGATAGTGGTGACGTAGCGGATCTTCCGAGTTTGCCGTGACTGAACTAGAATTAACTTCCTGCTTCACTGTCGTCAGCACCGGCTTGGGGGAGGGAATATTTAACTCCACAGCAGTCTCATCCATCATCTCCTGCTGCTGCACTTCCTCCGTTATTTCTTCCGCCGACTGGAGAACCATCACTTGCTGCATGTCACCATGCTTGTCAGTCGTGGTGGCAGAGGATGGAACGAGAAATATTGTTTCCCCGTTCTCCCCCGTCGTCACCCTCACCACTTGCAGCCCTGACAGTATATGTTGGTCGGAGGAGTCCGCCGTTATAACTTCACAGGAGGGTGACGACGAGGTGACGATCGTCGAAGTTTGAGCTAAATGATTATGGTGATGGTTCGACGTTGTGGGGAGTATGAATGTGCCTGCTGACGTGGGATGAAACAATGTGGTTTCCCCTTCGTCCCCTGGCCCCCCTCCTCCCCCAGCTGTGGTCACTACGAGACCCTCAACTATATGCGAACTTCCGCCAGGGGACTGCAGCTGAATGGTGTGGATGGCTCCTTGACGTTCCCCCGTAGGGATTTCAATCTCTAGCTGACCGTTCATCGTGGACGCAACCCCGTCGTCCCCTTCCCCACTCAGCCCGTTACCATTCGCCCTTACTGCTGACGCGGCAGCAGCCAAATGTTCTATCTGAACCGCTTCCATATTTCATTTAGAGCGTGGCCCTAGTCTACGCTACGTGAACTCTACGTAAAATAATAATATCTTTCCTGGAAATCGACTAGAATATAAATACACAGTGATGTAGTATAAAGTTGCTGAGCTTGGTTGCTACACGGTTAACTTGGTGTCACTTTTTGTTCTTTGTTCACCATTGATTCTATATTTCGCTGTCCGATCAACCATATTACTTTACTTATCGTTGTCAATACCCAGCAGATATAATACCATTCGTGACATACGTCGCTATAATGGATGTAACCCGTTTCATTCAACCTAAAATAGTTATTATCACACTGATTCCTCTGCTCCGCGTGGCTGCTGACTCACAAGACTAGTTACAATAACTCTGTTGGTTAGCTTGAGTTCAAGACGTTGAGTGCTGCTGGTTTGAGTGGGTGATGAAGAAGGGACCATTGTTCGAATCTTCCCTTTGTGATCCTAGATCTCCTCAAATGTATCACGACATCCTATCCATTTTACACACTTTCTTGCTAATCACTTGCTCACTCATGCGATGATTATGCAATTGTTTGCAGCTTCCCCACATTTACAATTTTACATCTCAGAGAATTGAGTTTGGCATCCAAACTCAGAGGGGACAATGCATATGGCATGCAGTTAGGGTTTTTAGTGAGTCCACTTTATTTATGAACTTTTAATTTCCATTTCCATATATTATATTTCTTTGCTCACTTTGTTGTTTTTTTCTCTGCCTGTTTATTTATTTTTTTCTGTTGGTTTGCGTTGGTCGTATTTAGCTGCTTAGCTTTTACTTATGCTTCTTCGGCTTTTTTACAACTTTACTTGTGATTGTGTACTGTAAAAAATACAAGGTTTTACTAGTTTTTGGTTGTACTAGTAGTAGTAGTAGTAGTAGTAGTAGTATTGGTGTATGGTGTTGGCTGTATTATGCTCACATTTGGATATTATTATACTCTTTATTTTCAGAGAATAAATGAATGAGAGAAGAGATTCGCGTATTATTTCAAAGAAGGTTGGAAGAGGTTGCTTCTACCATTGGTTTGGTAGGGTAGCTCTGGCTCAGTAGATTTTAAATGAAGTGAGTAAGCAGATGCATTAGAGGAAAAATCCTGTGTATTTATGTGAGCTCGACTTAAGTATCCTGTGCATGAGTGGATTGGAGTCTTTGCACTTATTGTTAGTTCCCTTTCAACATCATCATCATCATCATGCTCAACCGTGGCTGGTGATGTGATCGTTTTTTTCTGCATCCCGTCCATCCGTTCCTAACTCTAAAGCTTGGTCTTGGTGAGTCCTGTAAAAATTTATATGCTAGAAAGTCCCAAACAAACGCATACAAGTATGCTGGTGAGATCTGCTATCTGTTGGATATATTATCCTCATACCTCCTACTTCTCTGCATAGTTTAGAGCTTATCGCATGCGCTAGCTTTGGATGAAGCAGACCATCGGCTGTGAAAATCCTTTTAATGTATTTTCCTTATTTGCATTACGCTACCTTTACCAAGTACGGGTGAGGCGGACGATGAAGGGAATGTTGAGAGTGGATGGCCACCAAGATAAGACAGCAGATCACATACAAACGCAGGATAGGGGAAATGCCACAGCGTGGCATGCAGATTAGATGCACATGAAGTAATGCTCTGCTCCGGCTACATCCTTAGAGTGGATCCCCCTACTAAAGTGAAAAGTCCCCAAAGTTGGATGTTATGTGCAATGCATTGTCCGTCCCTTACAAACAAACTTACATGAGGAAAGGAGAGTCGTAGTTGTGGCCACATACATAAATACATATTATTGGGCATATGGCTTCTGATAGTTGGGACATTTGGACAAGTTCAATGCTCCGCCCCATGCAGCCAGTTCTACGCTAGTGTACATTATTACCATCACCGTTTAGTGGTATGGAGCTTGGAAATGTACCAAAAAAAGGTTTTACGTCTGCCTTGCTCATGCTGCCTGCAATTCGGAAAAAAATTTATGAACAAGAATGAGCTCAGGAAACACACGATGAGATGAGAACGAGCTCACCTTAGTCTCACCAAATATGAGAGAAAACACCAAAAATATCCATCTCAAGTTGGGGGCATTCTGCATCCAAGACGCGTGCATCCGTGCCTTTCCTTGTCATCGCACCCTAGTTTATGATGCTATTGCCATGCCCTTGTCCCCTCTTTCTTCACGCTTTTTTCTTGGAACTCTTTAAAAAAATCCTAAATTGGAAAAGGTGCATGCGAAAAGTAACCATAAAATATTCTCTATTTTTGTCAGCAGTTTTTCATGGGGCAAAAATAAAGACGATCTAGTCGAGCCTGCTGCATTATAATTCTAATCCTCGTCTGGTTCATGGATGCATGCAACATGTATGAAAACAAAGTGTTGATGCATACATGAATGAAAAATGTTGTGCACGTGCCAGGAAGCACACTCATAGCTGTAGTTATAAAGTATTTTATGGAAATTTTGGTTTCAATCTTCTTCTTTTTGTTCTATATACTTTATTTCGCGGTATTAATAAAACAACAAATCTACCTCCTACTATCATCATTTGGTGAACAACTCTTTAATCTGAAATCGTTGGTCTTGTGCGGAAGCGCCAGGTGAGCGACTACTACTGCCACTGTCCAAAGTAGGTGTCAACAACAAGTCGTGTAAGGTAGGACTACTACTGCCGCTTGTCGAAGAGTTTTTGTCGGAATGGTGAATAGAGTTCCACGACGTCTCTAGTTTCCACAATGCAGAGCAACATTCACCTTTGAAAAGAAAACATGATAATATACATCGTTGATTGAGATGCATTATCATATCATGGCAAAATGATCATCATCTTGATGTGGAGACTGATGCGGAACCAGAACCAGGCTTTTTCAAAACATTCATTCCTTTCCCCATGTACAGAAACTCTTTGGCCTTACTTTTGAAACGGATCACTTCCTCCTTGGACACGTTCCGCGCTACGTTCAAGTGCCTCTCCAGAGGATTCTGAATGTAGAGGGGTCCTGTATCTGGTTTACCCCAGGATGAGCCAGTGACTAATGAGACGCCCTTGGAGTTGAAGTCAAACTCGGAGTAAAATTCAAAAAAGTCAAAGAGCAACTCTGCCGCAGACTCCCCTTGAGTTTGGGGGCTGAAATGCTTCATAATTTGTTCCTTATCACGGAGAAATGAACAGTCTATTCCGTCAACGGTTACTCTTTGATCCTTAATCCCTGCGAGTAAATTTATGATTTTAAAAAATTTTCCTGGTTGGAAAAAACACTAGAACGCATGCTTCTTATATGAGCATGATAAGGTACATACCTGCATTGTTGAAAAGGATGTCTAGGGTCGGAAGAAGTTGTCGCTTCTGAAGAAAGTAAATGAGCAACAGTACAAACATGAAATTGGTTGGTTGTCGTCCCGGGACGGGGTTTGTGATTTTCCGTGCAGATGCCCAGGAGCGAATGGCAAAAAGTAAAGTGGGAAACCTGGGCTCGAGTTGGCTCATAATGTAAATCAGTTCTGACATGTGCACCCCACTCCTGCAGTCAATTTAGAGATAAAAGAGAATGTAGTACATTAAGATGTTGTACTGTTTTTAAAACGTATATTAGTATTGATTTGGTTTGTTTCCTTACGCATTAGTCATGGAGAGATCACATTGCAAATCCGTAAACTCACTCCAAAACCTAAGTATGGGGACCCTAGCTTGCAAAATGCGTTGAACATGTGTACAGCCAGGTACAAACAACTGAATAACATCAGCCATTGTTTCCATCACACGTTGAGCTTGAAACCGGGCATTTGACGAGTTAGCAGTGAACAATTTGGATTGATAATACAGTCGGCCATCATCTCCTTCTTTGCCTCCTCCCAAAAGCTCAGCATTATTATTTGCATCAGTCTCTGTAAATATTTCTGACGAGTCAGGCACAAGCACCAGATCCAAATCCCCAGACTGTCTTCCAATCCCCGACACAGTGGATCCAAAAGGGAGAACACAACCGCGTGGAAATAAATTAGCAAAGGCTAACTCCAACTGACTAGCAACAAAGAAACGGGCTCGAATCCCGAGTTCTGATAGTTTGGAAGACGCTTCCAAAACTTTCAGTTGCTCACTCAGCGTCTTCACCTTCCTATAGTCGGGTGGACTAGTCTGTCCTTCCAGTCTTTCTGAAAAAATCTCTGGAAATTCATCCTCCGCTGCAACTCCGTCATCAACTTTTTGACGTCTCTGCTTTTTGCTTGACTTGGGTTGACGATACCAGCACATTGAGGAGTTGAATGGGAGCGTTCCATCTGCGTGACGACATTTGGCAATACACTCGCGGGCTGACTGAGGATCCTCAAATTCGGCAAGAAGCCAGTGGTAGTCTCCTGAGGTTTGACTTGACACCGGACTAGGAACACTGGCCCCCTTACCCTTCTTCGGGATGGAGTAGTGGTAGAGCGCTTGGAGAGGACCAAAGTTTGACTGCAGATAAGTTCTGACCTCTTGTGCAGAATTGAGATTTGTGACCTGGATCAGTAAAGATTTGACCGCTTGCTGCCGTCTGATTGATAAGTATTCGTGGAATCTTGTAAAAGTTGTGATTGTTCTTATGCCACCAATGCAGTTTAGCTGCTTCCATATCATCTGCCTTGCAACACTGTTCATCCCGTAACTGAAGCGTAAGGGGCCAGTTCCTAGTCCGGTGTCAAGTCAAACCTCAGGAGACTACACTGGCTTCTTGCCGAATTTGAGGACCTCAGTCAGCCGCGAGTGTATTGCAAATGTCGTCACGCAGATGGAACGCCTCCCATTCAACTCCCAATGGCTGGTATCTCAACCCAAGGGTCAAGCAAAAGCAGAGACGGTCAAAAGTTGATGACGGAGTTGCAGCGGAGGATGAATTTCCAGAGATTTTTCAGAAAGACTGGAAGGACAGACTAGTCCACCCGACTATAGAAGGTGAAGACGCTGAGTGAGCAACTGAAAGTTTGGGAAGCGTCTTCCAAACTGTGCAGAACTCGGGATTCGAGCCCGTTTCTTTGTTGCTAGTCAGTTGGAGTTAGCCTTTGCTAATTTATTTCAGCGCGTTTGTGTTCTCCCTTTTGGATCCACTGTGTCGGGGGATTGGGAAGACAGTCTGGGATTTGGATCTGGTGGCTGTGCCTGACTCGTCAGAAATATTTACAGCAGACTGATGCAAAATAATAATGCTGAGCTTTTGGGAGGAGGCAAAGAAGGAGATGATGGCCGACTGTATTATCAATCCAAATTGTTCACTGCTAACTCGTCAAATGCTCGGTTTCAAGCTCAAGTGTGATGGAAACAATGGCTGATGTTATTCAGTTGTTTGTACCTGGCTGTACACATGTTCAACGCATTTTGCAAGCTAGGGTCCCCATACTTAGGTTTTGGAGTGAGTTTACAGATTTGCAATGTGATCTCTCCATGACTAATGCGTAAGGAAACAAACCAAATCAATACTAATATACGTTTTAAAAACAGTACAACATCTTAATGTACTCATTTTATCTCTAAATTGACTGCAGGAGTGGGGTGCACATGTCAGAACTGATTTATTATGAGCCAACTCGGAGCCCAGGTTTCCCACTTTACTTTTTGCATTCGCTCCTGGGCATCTGCACGGAAATCTCACAAACCCCGTCCCGGGACGACAACCAACCAATTTCATGTTTTGTTGCTCATTTACTTTCTCAGACGACAACTTCTTCCGACCCTAGACATCCTTTTCAACAATGCAGGTATGTACCTAATCATGCTCATATAAGAAGCATGCGTTCTAGTGTTTTTCCAACAAGAAAATTTTTTAAAATCATAATTTCACTCGCAGGGATTAAGGATCAAGAGTAACCGTTGACGGAATAGACTGTTCATTTCTCCGTGACAAGGAACAAATTATGAAGCATTTCAGCCCCAAACTCAAGGAGTCTGCGGCAGAGTTGCTCTTTGATTTTTTGAATTTTACTCCGAGTTTGATTTCAACTCCAAGGCGTCTCATTAGTCACTGGCTCATCCTGGGTAAACCAGATACAGGACCCTCTACATTCAGAATCCTTTGGAGAGGCACTTGAACGTAGCGCGGAACGTGTCCAAAGGAGGAAAGTGATCCGTTTCAAAAGTAAGGCCAAAGAGTTTCTGTACATGGGGAAAGGAATGAATGTTTTGAAAAAGCCTGGTTCTGGTTCCGCATCAGTCTCCACATCAAGATGATGATGATGATCATTTGCGATTGATATGATAATGCATCTCAATCAACGATGTATATTATCATGTTTTCTTTTCAAAGGTGAAGTGTTGCTCTGCATTGTGGAAACTAGAGCGTCGTGGAACTCATTCACCATTCCGACAAAAACTCTTCGACAAGCAGCAGTAGTAGTCCTACCTTACACGACTTGTTGTTGACACCTACTTTGGACAGTGGCAGTAGTAGTCGCTCACCTGGCGCTTCCGCACAAGACCAACGATTTCAGATTAAAGAGTGTTCACAAATGATGATAGTAGGAGGTAGATTTGTTGTTTTATTAAACGCGAAATAAAGTATATAGAACAAAAAGAAAGAAGATTGAAACCAAAATTTCCATAAAATATTTTATAACTACAGCTATGAGTGTGCTTCCTGGCACGTGCACAACATTTTTCATTCACGTATGCATCAACACTTTGTTTTCATACATGTGCATAGCATCATGAACCAGACGAGGATTAGAATTATAATGCAGCAGGCTCGACTAGATCTTCTTTATTTTGCCCATGAAAAACTGCTGACAAAAATAGAGAATATTTATGGTTACTTTTCGCATGCACCTTTTCAATTTAAGATTTTTTTAAAGAGTTCCAAGAAAAAAGCGTGAAGAAAGAGGGACAAGGGCATGGCAATAGCATCATAAATAGGGTGCGATGACAAGGAAAGGCACGGATGCACGCTCTTGATGCAGAATGCCCC